>PVIH01016723.1:0-20954 GCA_004025045.1 Sigmodon hispidus
TGGATATTGAACATTTACACAAGATTATTCTGAATGGAGATATGCTATGAGTATAAAATACATGACTTCAGAGACAGTACAAAAATATGTGAAATTACCTATTAATAGCCTTTATATTGAACACATGTTCTAATACACTGGCTATATATAGTGAATAAAAAATGTGCTGCTAAAATTAAAAAAAAAAAAAAAAAAAAAAAAAAAGAATGAAGTGACAATCATAAGCCATGAACTGAAAGCCAAGGCTTCCCAAGACAGTCACCAAATGGCATCAAGTACACAGAGATGTACTCCAGCCACTCTGGGAGGCTGACAATCAAAGCATCTCGGAGCTGTCATCTCATAACCACTAGAGTGGCTGCTATCAGAAAATCAGAAGGCAAGAAGCAAGAAAAGAGAGCCTGTACACAGTTGGAGGAACTGCAAAGATGTAAAGACAAGGCAGACCCCAGTAAGGCACCTCTGCTTCCCAACATGCTGTTAGAGAAAATGAAACTAGTATCTTGAAACATAAAACTCGGCAAGCACGTGTCTATTGTAATACTATTTATAAAAATAGCCAAAATTTAGAAGCCCAAGTGTTTGTGGGTAAAGAATAGAGAAAAAAACTTCTACATATATGTCACAGAGGAGCACCCTATTGCTATTCCAGCCTTTAGAGAGAAAAACATTTCACTCATTGTAACTCATGAGTGAATCAGGATGACCTAGGATGAGTTTAAAAAGAAAATCTGAAGAAAAACAAATTCTATATAATCTCAATTACGTGGAATCTATACAAACTCAAAGAAAGAATTACTACAGTAGAGTTTCCCAGCAGCATCCTAAGGGTGACATGTGACAGCTGTACTTTGGACTGCAAACAATTTTTTGTTTGTTTTATTTTTGCTGTTTGTTTGTTGAGACAGGGTTTCTCTGTGTAGCCCTGGCTATCCTGGAACTTACTCTGTAAACTAGGCTGGCCTTGAACTCACAGAGATCTACCTGCCTCTGCCTCCTGAGTGCTGGGTACACCATCTCTGCCACTGTCCATGCAGAATTTCTTAAGTGATCAAAAAGTAATAGAACAAGCATTGAGGATCGGACAGAAGCAGCAGAGAGGCAGCCGAACATCATCAAATGAGTTACACCATCCAGCAGGAATGGAAGCCTGATGGAGAGAGAGTAAAAGATGACATCATCAAATCTGGGATTTATAGCATCCACAAGAACTGGCAGTGGAAGAAGCCTGCTGGAGTTCCTGACTTAGAATACTGCCATTGATGAGCCTCCCATCCCCACAGCAGGCATCTCTATACCGTGGAATAAGCAATAGTTACCTCTGTTGGAAATGGCTTTCCTTCCAGCTGTTCTCAAGGGCATAGTGTTTTCAACACCATTAGCTGCTTGCTGCCTCCTCTCACCCTGTTAAAGAGCCAGGGAGCACCCTGATCCAGACAGGGCTGGTGTTGTTTTTAGATATATTAATTTTATTTTGTGTGAGTGTTTTTTCTACATGCATGTGTGAAGTTCAAGGATGTTGGAAGAGGGCACGGGATCCTCTGGAACTATGCTGCAAATAGATCCCCAGTCCTCTGCAAAAGCAGTAAGTGCTCTTAAGTGCTGAAGAGAAAGATGCTGAGAATCAGAAAGCTAGTCTTGGAAGTAACATTGCCTCTGGTGACTCCAAAAGCCACCAGCAGAACCATCAAGAAAAGTGCTCAAGAAATAAAAGTAGATGTGTAGAGATGGGAGCTAAGACTGAAGGAAACTGGTCTGTGTCAGGCAGCAGCAGTAGATGAGGTCAGCACAAGCAAGCCAGACAGGGTGGGAAGCCTGCAGTAGCTTCTGTAATTAGGTGCAGCTGGACTCAACCACATTCAGATACGTCCACATCATCAGGACCTTGATTCCTAGTGACTACAAATAAAAGTTACTTTGTTTTGTCAGGACAGACTCTCCCTGTATCATAAGCTGAAAAATGCCCAAGGGTTGGTTTCCTAAAGCCTTATAAAAGGATTTGTGTCTTTGGTTGCATCAAGGACATGCATGACAGACAGGCTCCTTCCTGCACAGGTAAAGTGAAGCGCCATGCTGGGGTGGGACTTCAGTAGACAATCATCCATAAGCCACAGACCCTATGCCAGACACTTGGTTGTCAGGAAGAACAAACGATTAGGCCATCGGGAATGAGGAGGATATGTGGGGGTTTTATGTGTATGTCAGTAATAAGTACTAAAAGCACAGAGAATTTATAGTCTCTTTCCCCCCACGAAGTAAAGCTAAAGCACGGCATTGTCAAACAAGTCACTGATAAAAATTTTGAACAGGACCAAACAAACACAATGCCCTGGGGCACATGCCCGGGTAGCTTCATCATCTGGGAGACTTGGAGGCATTAATCAAAATCTGCAGAGGAAGGATTTACTGCAGGGAGGAGATGTTCCTCCTTGGCTTCATGTCTCCACGTACTCTGCAGTGCTCAGACTAGGCTGCCTGGAGGAGCAGCGCATGGGCGCTCATGTCTCTCTCTGAGTATCCATACACTCAGATTATTTCCTTTTCACCAGAACTGCTCCTTGTTATGTTGTGATAACTCAAATACCCTGTATGGCAGCAGATGGTGGATGGCGATGTATGGGCGCTCCTTGTCCCATCCAGGTGTGGTGACCAGCCGCGATGGAGACACCTAAGTGAGTCCATGTGGAGAGATTTTATTTGTATGGAGAGAAGGAGAAGAGATAGATGGGGGAGGGGAGTTGAGGAACAGGCCAAGGAGGGGAGGGAAGGACAAGGGGGGGAAGCTGGAAGACTTCTTAAATTAAGCTTGATGTCAGAGCCTTGCACAGGCTGACTAATTGTCATTGGCCAGGGCTGCAGGGGCTATGACAGAATTCTAACACTTCTAATAAATAGTCTCTCAATATGTAATCAAGGTTGGCCTCAAACTCCCAGCAATCCCCCGCCTCAGACTACTGAGTGCTGAGATTACAACTGTGCTCTACCATGCTCAGTTTACCAAAAACAACTTCCTGAGTTTAGTCTTGTGGATTTTGAAAAAATTACATGTGGTAAAGAATTTTCTCTCTCTCTGATTAAAAAAGCATGATTCTGTCTTACTTCCCTCTGCCATATAAGGGCAAAGCTGAAGGTGTGATAACTGATGGGTTTATTCCCCAAGGTGAAAGTCCTTTGGCACCTCTGGGAACAGACTATCCTGAGGACAATGTGCCAACACTTCCTTTGCAATATCTACTTCCTAGAGACAAGACTGTCCACATTCTGGCTCCACATACTGACCCTTTCCCAGCAAGAAGGATTTGCACATTTCTCTGTCACTCTGTGCAGGAGACCAGCTGATTCATCATGTCCTGGAAGCAGCTAACTTCCCTTATTGTTTGTCCATTTCAGTAGCTGCACCCATCTTGCAAACTGTGATGAATGTCTAGAATGGCAGCCATGGTCAGCAATGCCTTCAACTTGCTCCAAGTTGAGGATGGCCTTAGATCTACAATGACATCATTTCCTTTTCAGCTGTTCAGTCTCCATTCTGTCTCCCAATACCATCTCAGCACATCTTCATGGATTAGATATTGATGATTGCCAGCAAGGCACCAACTTTGCTGTATGGAGCCTATTTCTACACCCACTCAAACTTGAATTTATTCCCTATTTATCCTGACGCTGTCTCCTGTCTTTCCAGTCACCCACAGGGATTGGGGGTGGGGGGAAGAGGAGGAATTGGTGCAGAGGGAGGGAGCTGAAATGAGGGTAAGACCCATCTAAAATGCATGACTCAGCTTAGATCTAGCTTCCAGTATCATTAAAAGTCTGGCTTTCCCTGAGCTCTCTCTCTCCATATGCATTCTCACTCTTCACGGAAACCTCTAGATTCCCAGCCTTCCCTCAGCCAGCCCCTCCCCCACCCCCTCCTTCTCTTCCCCCACAAAGGCACATCTTGCCTCCTGCATACCACGTGAGCGGGGGACTCACAGATGCATAATTTATACAGACACATACTGGCTGACGGATGACACTCCTTTCAGCGTGTACAAAAGCAATGAGGAGAGTCACTCCTAGAATATGAGGTGCAAATCAGATGGCAGGCGGTGTGGGGGTGGGGGGGACAGCGCATTGTGGAGCATGTGCTGTTACTAATGATGCTGAAATCTCGGCGGCCTCCTTGGGACTCACAGCAAAGACGCCAGTGTCTCAGCCTGTCTCCTGGTCTCTTCAGAGCCCCAAGACACAGCAGAGTCTTTCTTCACGTTATTTGCAAGTTGCTCACCTTGGGCTGTCTTCAAAGACGACTTCATTGCCACCTGCCAGGCAGAGGATGGGTGTAAAATGCTACCCTATTATGTGGAAGATGGTGTGAACCCTGAAAGCCTCCTGTCCCAACAGCCAGACTGAAAAGAGCAGATGGGAATGAGGGGGTGGGGAAACGGACAGAAAAAGAACTGAGGATTCCGCTCTGCTCTCATTCATTAGCAGGGCCCCTCAGCCCACCACACATTAAAAGAAAGAAAGAGAAAAAGAAAAAAAAAATCCCAGTTCTATTTTTTAAAAACGATCAAGAACAAAAATTTTCAAGCTCCACCAGTCAAACAACGGATGAATTCCAGACCCAGAGGCTTTTCTTGTCTGGGGTGTTTGGGAATAATTTCTCAATGTTTGAGCTCCATCTTGTCTTCTCGGCTTCCCACATTATGGCTGGGCTTTGGAGTGAGTCAGTCACTGAAGACACACTTAATCAATGTCACACTGCTTCCCACCAAGGTTCCTGCTGGTTGGGCCTTAGCAATGAAATATTAATGAAAATGGGAGGGACAACGAAATAAATGTACTGAGTGAGTTTAAGATTTTTCTTCCTAAGGCATTACTGGAAGGATATAAAAGGAGAAATATTTCCTGGAGTGTCACTGGGAGGGAGAGAAGAGCCTTAAGTAGGTTTCCTGAATCCTGAGTCTGAACTGTAAAATGGTGAGAGGAAGTCTAATTTTATGTAAGATACAGGGAAAGAGAATCCATCCGATGGATTAGAAGCAGTGTTTTATCCGTAACAAAGCACAGGGAGGGGCTGGCAAGGTGGCTCATTTGGATCCTCAGAACCCACTGTAGGGCTTTGCATGGCATCATGCCTGCATTCCCAGTGCTGGGGCAACTGAGTTGGGAGATCCCTGGGCTTGCTGGTCAGACAGCTGAGACAAATTACTAAATTCCAGGTTCAGCAAGAAACCCTGTCTCAGAACATAAGGTGGGGCTCAGGGAATAAGACTTTTACGGCTCTTCCAGAAGGATTCTTGAATGGTTCCCAGCTGTTTCTACTGCCAACTCGAGGGCCAGTGAAACCTCTGGACTCCAGGGAAGGTACACACACACACACACTTAAAATCTTAAGAAAATAAAAGAGGAAATAATTGAGGATACTTCATGTGAACCTCTAACTTTCACACCAGTCTCATTCATATGTCCCGTCAAAACACACCCCTCACACAATGAAACAGATACAGGCCCAAATACTTGGTTCTCTCATGGGGGACAAAATAACACATAAATCACATTGTTGTTTATTTATTATGAGAGTGCCCATGTTACGTGGCATATAGCAAATTTCTAATGGTGGGACTTGAACTCTGGAGTCCTGTCTAGCTTCTGTAGCAGGAATGTGAAAATACACCACAGAAGCCTGCTGGTAAGGTCCACCCAGTGTATGTGACTCAGCAGTAGGGAGCTAGATGAGCATGCCCAAGGCTCCCCGAACAAGAAATTACCAACAATCTGCTCACAGATATTAGGTAACTCAGTGACTTAGCTGACAGACAGGCACAGGGAGAATGTAGACACTTAAAAAGTAAGTGGACATTTCTAATTGCAAAGTAAATTATACTCTGAAATGAACATTTTTAAACTTTTTAATAGGAACATCTTTATGGCAATCTTGTTCTATAGCTTCTTTGAAAAAGCATCTCTGTATTCTAGGAGCTCACATGTGTTTGGCCATAGTGTATAGGGTGGGGGTTAAAGCAGTTACAGAGTACTGTGTACAGAGGTTTGATTCAGTAACTACTATGTGAGAGGAGCCCACTCTGGACATTGAGGGGAATTGTGAAATTAGAGTTTTATTTCTGGCTCTTTGTCCTTTGTGGACTGCTGTAGGTCTTCCTTGTGAAGCATGTGGACCCGTGTGTGCACTTCACAATGTAGTCTGCTCATTGCCACTGAGTCAGAACAATTGGGAGGCTTTGCAATCAATCCCTGAGACCAGGTGTCTGAGACCCAGACTGTGCAGAAAAGCAGACAGTCAGCATTCAAGGGCTTGGCCCTCCAGTGCTGGTAGAGGTATCTTCTCTTAGCATTTCTGGAAAGTTCACTCTCACTGGAGGAGAGAAGTTGCCAGAAGCTTTTCATTTTCCATTCATTCATTTACTGAGAATTTCATACATGACCATCAAGTATCTACTTCCCTCACATCCCCCCATTGCATCTCAATTTGCCATACCAGATAAACATGTAGTTCTAGCACAGGGTTCATATTGGCTTCTGGTAAAGGAATAGATTCAGCTGAGTCAAATGTGCTTCAAGGAGAAGCCAGTTGATGCTGAGGGGAGGAAATGAGCTACCTTTCCCTTCCCTCTAAAGCCTGTTTTCCCTGTTCTGGGCACAGTAGGCAGTCTTCCCCCATGTGGTACCTGCCAGGTAAATTTCAGAGAAACTTTTTCAGAGAGAAAGGCAAATTACAGGACATAGAAAAGAGGTCTGCAGATTATTGCCACAGAGGAATGTTGTAGTAAGTTTTTTTGGGGGCCGTTTTGGGTCTGGGAGGTTTGTGACTTGGAGCGCATGGCGGCGGTTGAAATTTGATTTGTGTCCGAGGCTTTTGTCTCTTAAAGAAATGAATTATATGCTTATATCTTTTAAATTGTTTGGCCCATGTCTTATGTCCATTATTAGCTAGCTCTTTTTTCTTAAATTAACTCATTTTTATTAATCTTTTTGCCACGTGGCTCAGCCCTTGGCTGGCCGGTATCTCTTACATGTCTGTTCCCCTTGGGGGTCGGATGGAGACTGACTTTACTCTTTTATCTGCCTGCCTGCGCTGATTCTCCACCCACTTCTACGGTGCTCTACATAGGCCAAATCAGTTATTTTATTTACAACATACAAAACATTCCACCACAGAGGAAGGTATTTATTGGTTCTAAACAAACAACCTTTGTTCCAAAGTAATATGATTAGCCACTAAATGAGGCAGGCACCATTAGGCGCAAACTTGTATGGTGATGCACTTTCAAATTTCCTTTCCTTTTTTTTCAGTAAAACTTTATGATGGAGACATATAGAATACTCCAAGACAATCCTACCCACCATCTATATGACAAGAATCAACCATCCCCAGTTGTCTCTCTTTCTGCCATTTTAACATTTCAAGAGTGTGTTCCCTAACTTGAGGCTTGGTGTAGGGATATATTTTTAATAAAATTAGTTGAGAATATCAGAGAGTCAACCACAGAGCCAACCTGTGAAAATCAAGAGTGGTGACCCACACCTTTAATCCTAGGCCTGAGGTGTTGGTAGGTGAGAAGTGGCTGTGGATAGTTCTCTACCTGATATTCCAGCTTTTTCCCTATATCTGACTTTGGGTTTTCATTATAATACTAAATAGAATTTGTGCAATAGCTAAGCATGCCCCAAAGTTTGAATGTCATTTTCCTTTTGTTTTTTACCCCATTACATCTGTTTATTTTATGCATATATATGTGTGTGTGAACACATAATGTATGGGTAGATGGGTAAGTGTGTGTGTGTGATTTGCACACTCACATGCTATAGCATACTTTCAAAAGAAAAACAAAAGACAACTTGTGGGCATTGGTTCTCTTTCCCCACCCTGGGAGTCCCGGGGAGGGGGGGGGTCAAGTTTAGGATGTTGGATAGATGGAATACAATCATCCTCTGAACCAGCTTCCAGGTTCAATGTTTCCTTCCTGAAGATTTGGTTGTCTTAATCTGCCTATACTTGGGGATGTGCTCACCTGTGGAACACTTTCCTGCAGAAAAATGGGTGTGAAATCCCAGCAAGCACTTCCTTTGTTGGAGAAGCGCCTTCCTGTTGACATTCCTGGGCTTCCTGCTACAGGAAATGAAACTTTCTCTGCTCTTACCTCCTGGTTGGGTTTCTTGGTTCATGGTCAACAAGATGTGAACTCATTGCACCTGGTTATAATACATCCATCCATAGAAGTTAGAAAATCTTCAGGCCTGTCCTGTTAGCTTCAAAAGCCACCACTTCAGGTTTCTTCTTACTGTTGTTTCTTCGTCTTAATTTACCCATCCACTCTTTGGAAGATTCAGCTGTTTGAGGCAGCTCACCCAGCTTTTCACTTTGGATGTAACATATGACACATGGATAAACACAATTTGAGAGAGCCTGGTTTTCTGATGTTGATTTCTTTGTCACCACCTAGAAGGTAGATGGTGCTGAAGTGTTGAGAAGGAGTAGGCACATGACCATGTAAGCAGTGGAAGGGGGCTCAGGAGGAGCTGCAGACTAGAGGCCTAAGCCAGCCTATCACCTCTCTCAGACAGAATGCTGCCTCTGCCCATTCTCTTGCACATTGCCCAGGTGGCTTCCAACAATGCTAGAGCTGGGGGTTTGTAACCTGATCCTTGCAGTTTGGCAAAAGCACAAGCATTTACTATCTACATCTTTGTAGGACACGTTTGTAAAGCCATGCTGATAGACAGTGGGCAGCTATTAAATTTTATCTTCCATAAATAGGCTGCAATTAACAAACAAGGCCTGGAAGCAAACAATAATTCTCAAGATCTTTAAAGATTCCTCAGGTCAGTCGGGTCATTGGAGTTACCCGGTTTTTGAGGTTGAGGTGGGTTACTCCCTATAACCCCACCATGTAGAAAGTGGAGGTGGGAATTGTTTATGGGCATCCTGGGTTAGGTAGCATGTCCTAGTCCAGGCTGGAATGGTATAGGGAGCACCTCCATCAGAAAACCAAAAATGAGTAATAATAAATAAATAAAATTGCGTACTCAGCAAAAAGAGTTACAGCACACTTCTTAGTCAATAGACGACATTCTTCCTTAATCAACAGAATCGATTTCCTTCAGTCATCCCCCATTTCTGATTTCAAAATTCTTTTCAAAATTCTTCTTGGAGATGTGACTGAAGTGTGAGCCAATATAAAGCGGAGCAGGATGCTTAATTCTTGTGACAGGGATGACAGGATGTGTCTCCCATACACCTCCCAATTTTTAACTAAGGCTTTTGTTTATTTAAGCATTTTCTGTATCTTAATACACTAAAATAGGCAAAGAAGTACTCCTAGGTACATGGACTGCACTTAGGATGTGAATTTTCCCCCAAGACTCAAGTCTCTAAAACTTAATCCCAAACTGGCATTCTACATGGGAGGTGGAGAGATGATGGATAACATGGATCACTGGGGGCAGTTCTTGAGGTTTTTCACTTTGACCTCATTTCCGGTTTATGCTCTACTTCCTGGCTATCCATTTCAGGTGACCAGCTGCTTCAAGCTCACAACATCATGTCTTCTGTGGATGACTGAATGATCCCTTTGAACTAGAAACCCAAATAAGCCCTTTTTCCCTTTGAGTTGCTTTTGTATTGTATTTTATTACAGCAATTAGGAAAATTACTAGGACAGTAACAAAATCACTATCAGGTTTTACAGAGTCAGAATGATTGTCAGCTTCCCATATAGCTGACTTGGTATACAGAAAGCTAGACCCAGATGGTCAAATGGTAAGCTTGCTCCTCCATCAAGGTGATCAGGATCAAGCTTGAAAAGGAGATATCCTAAAATAAATAGATGGATAATGTCCCAAGTAGACTAAGTGTTATATACCACTCACTAAAACCAAAGAGTTTTCTTTGCCTTTTGAGTTTGGAGAGTCCCCTGATTTGTGACGAAGGATTTGATGTTGTCTCTGGTTAGAACATAGACAAACAAGGAAAAAAAAAAACCTAAACATGGGAGAATGTCTTCAGTTGTAGCAAATTTCTACTTACAACATTCAGGCTTGTTTCCATTTTCACCTTGCCTAGGGATTCGCCTGTGAGCACCTCCCTGCCTGGTCCATCTACCAGGAAGTAAATAGGTGAGTACAGTAGGAGCCAGTGTCTCTGTCTCTTGAAGAAGGTCTGTCTAGCTCAACGTAGACCCCTGAACATTGCTATTATTTTCAGCTCTGGGGATTCACAGGAATCCTACATCTCTGGTTCTTCTGTTTTTTTCTAGTCCAGTCTTGATACAAATTTCCTGTAATTGGCCAATGTCTCTATTTTAGTTGTAACTCATACCTTCACTTGTCCACTTTAGACTTTGTCTCCTTTTTGCTGTTGTCTGACCTTTTGTGTCTTTTGTGTTTAGATACAATAATATACACAATATAATATAAAAGCTGGCTGTGCTGCCATTTCAGTGTGGCTACAAAAGAAGGGCCCTGTTAAATCCCCACATGCAAGGCCAACTCTGTACCTTGGTTTTCGCTTTGATTTTGTGGAAGGAGAATGGATGGTGTCACCATGGAGACTCTCTCATCTTTGATCTTGTATCCTGCCGGTCTGTTCCACACCATCTCTAATCCATCAGCAGGTGTCCCTCTGACCAACCCAACTGGTCCATGAAGGGAACTGAAAGCAGCCTCTGGACGAGACCTTCAATGATGAGTACCAGGCTGGGGAGCAAGCAATTGAACTGTTCTCTTTCAAAGACATAAAGGAGTTTGAGAACGAGTTTTTTTTTTTTTTTTTTTTTTTTTTTTTTTTTTTTTTTTTTTTTTTTTTTTTTTTTTTTTTTTTTTTTTTTTTTTTTTTTTTTTTTTTTTTTTTTTTTTTTTTTTTTTTTTTTTTTTTTTTTTTTTTTTTTTTTTTTTTTTTTTTTTTTTTTTACAAAAGCAAGCCTTTATAGTCATTATCACTGGATTAAAATTCAAACTTTGCTACGTGCTTACTATGTAGCCTTCCAAGAGTCCCTGAAGCCTCAATGTTTTCACATATAAAATGAGAATTTATGAAAATTAATGGGAATAAAACATATAGAGAATCTAGAACTCTGTTTGGCAAGTGGGTGCTCCTGAAAGCATCAGGTTCTTCCTTGCAGTCCCATATTCCTGCTTCCATAAAGAGAAATAATTTATACTAAGAGAAACTATCACACTTTGAATAAAATTCAAATAATTATTTCTGATCTTTAAGCATCCTGTTCTAGATTTACCTCTGTCTAACTCTTGGTAGGGAAGCTGTGGAGTTCATGGTGATGGTTTCTGTGTGAGTCTGATCTTTGTGGAGGAGGAAGCAGCAGCACTTTGTTAAAAGCCTGCATGATGGATCCACTTCTACTAGCAAGACCACAGTCTCCTCAAGTGGTTCCACCTGCTGTGGTATTTATGTACAAACAGATGAGCCTGTGGGAAATATCCCACATCCAAATCTCTAGGAAAGACTGTACTCATTCAAACACTAAGTAAAACAGATATGTCAAGGAAGCAAGAAGCTAAATTTAAAATGGCATTCTTGTGTTGGAGGCCATTTTGGTCATTAAGTTCCAAAGAAAACAAGATTTTCAAAAGATATTTATTTTTGGCTAATGCCAGGATAAGGCATAGGAAAACACTTCTGCTAGAAAAAGCCAATATCATTTCTTTTTTAAAAATACCATTTACTTATGTTTGTATGGTGTGTGTATATGTGTGTGTATGTGATAGTAAGAATGTAGAAGTCAGAGAATAGAAATTTGCAGGAGGCAAATCTCTTTCTCCATCATGTGAGTTCCAGGGATCAAATCTAGGTAGGTAGTCAACCTTGGTAGCAGGCACCTTTACCTCCTTGAGCCATCCTATCAATCACAAAGTCATTTCTGAAGAAATGTGCGGCTCAATATAATTACACACTAATAATCATAAATCTATATATCCAAACTATTAATATATGTATCCATGGATTCATGTTGGGCTGCTGATCCATTCCTCAAAAATGCAAAAAAAAAAAAAAAAAAATAGTGAATGTGTCTGGGGTCTTAATAAGGTCTGGCCACGCCCCATTTAGGATCGTAATACTCTAGAGATATGCCTCTAAGCTTCCCTAAATAATGTCGAAATCTCACTACAGTCAACCGTTCAATGCTAAGTAAGGCTAGGCATGAAAGTCGTTAACTTAGAAGGCAGTCCACTTCTTAGTCACCAGAATGAATGCCATCTCTGGGATTAACCCTTAATTAATTCTCAACTCATGATGTTAATTTTAACACAAACTGAATATTTTTGTGTGCCCCTTAAATGTCTCTCAGAGCTGTTGAGATAGGTCAGTAGGCAAAGGTACTTGCTGCCAAGCTAAAGATTCAAGTTCAATTCCTAGAATCCACATGGTAGAAGGAGAAAACTGATTCCCACAAATTTTTCTTTAATGCACACACAGTGTGTCTCCTCACAGATTGTTTTGTCATTTGGGGCAAAAAAATGTTACAACTGATCAGCTGGGAGCAACAGAAGCCATATGGAAACTGATCAGGGAATAGATCACATTCCTCTAGATACAAAGTCACTAATACAATCTCATGGTCACCTCTGCCACATTGTAGCTAGAATGTACAAACCACGAATCCTAAAGGAGTGACACTGGGTAAGCCCAAAGGAGCTAACTCTAAACTTGAATATAAAAAGTGTCATATGCCTGACAAAATATCAGTGTCATAAAAGTCATGGAAGGTCTTCTGAACTAAAAAAGATTAAAGAGACAAAATACCCAGACAATATGAAGTCCCTGACAGTGAAAAAGGAAATAAAGTAAACAATAGTTCAGCTGCTAGAATTGTAATAAAAAAATAATAGTTTAGATAAATGTATTATAGGACTATTGTCTGAAGTTTGAAGCTGGGTTGGGATTATAAAAAGTATAATGTAAAACAAAAGAGAAGCATTAAAATAGATATCATCTATTTCCAGGTGGTTCAGAAAAATATCAGAATATGAATGTGTGTTTCTGTACATATTTATATACATGATACACATTTACATGAGTAGAAAAAGGAAAGGACAATTCATTGTGGTAAAATATTAAAAAGTATCTAACTGGGATACACAGTTACATTCTGCTTCTTCTCCACATGTACAAATATTTCCAAAATATCAAGTTTAAAAGCTGTATTTATTTCCTCTTAAGAAGAGGATGATTCTGCATGGAGGAGTCATTTAATAGCTTAGCCATAGTCATCAAGTCTTGCCAGCCTTGCCTTACCATGATGGTTGCCCACTACTGATTCTACTTTCTCCTATCCTCAGCACTAGGCAGTGTGTATTTTTACTATAAAGTGATGCCCACTTGAGTTTCCTCCTACAAACTTGACTAATATTCCTACATGTGACCATTTCCCAATAGGAGATGCTACCACTCTCCTCTCAGATGCTGTCTGAGCTGATACACACTGAGCACAGTATCACAGAAGGCCCCTTATTCCATAGCTCTAGAAGCTGAAATTTTAGTCACAGGACTAGCAGGCCCACTCTTACCTTTCTTTGACTTACGTGGTCTATTCTGGCTTCTCTCTGAGTGTTAACACCCAAACTGTCCTTTTCCTTTCCAGAAAGGACATCAGTTCTGTTGGATTATGGCCCTACTGTCAGATGACTTCATTCCCAGCTTACACAATGTGCCTCCTGATGGTCACTGTAGGCTTCAATGTAGAAATTTTGAAGGATATGGTTGATTTCTAACAGGACAGTATGGGAACATGATAAAAATTTTTCTCCAACTCGGATAAGTCCTATATCTCAACAAAACTCTTAATTGACTCCATAGTATTTTGTACCCACTCAGTAGACACCAGGAAATTCTGTTCTCAAAAAGTGTAAGTGGACAGACAGATCTGTTTGTCTAGCCTGCTCCTGTAAGATAAAATGATTGTTTTAGAAGCACCTGGTACCCATGCCATGCAGTAGGTTCAATTCTAGACTGGAGGGATCAGCATGGTGGTCAACACCATTGAATGTTTCCTCCAGTCATCTTCCAGCCTCTCTCATGACTTGCACATAATGGTATGTCTGATCATTGTCTAGAGAAGGTACTACTAAGTAGAAGTAGAAACTCCTGAGAGAAACAAGATGTACATAGAAAATGTGGCACTGTTGGAAAATCTCAGCCCAGCTCTGCAGGCAGAGTACTAAACACCTACCAATGGATGCCAGGGTTGTCCATGGAAATAATCTTTCTTGTCTTGTTTCATGTACTTATTCAGTTGAGTAGAAATGAGAGGCAATATCACCCTTCAATAAGAGGGAAGACAGGTAATGCAGGAGCAGGGTGCACTGTAATGCCAGGTTTATCTTGATCTCCTAGCTTCCTGCTCCTCATGGATACAGCCCTCTTACAATGGTCTAGCCCATCTTCTGAAACTGAAGATGAACATCTCACCTCCATGAGTTCAACTAATTCATGGATCATAAGGAGAATGCCAGGATAAGAAAGGGGAGCTGATAATTTGTCTCTGGTAGATAACAGGGCTAGGAAAGAAAGTGAAGGTCATGTACAGTCCGTGATAGCTTCACAGAAAGAGCCACCTTTACACATATCTTTTAATCAATTAAGACATACACTATATTTTGACCAACTTCCTCCATTAGCCCCTCGCAGGTCCACTCCACCACCTTACCCCCAACTCTGTGTCTACCCCAGTTTATGCTAATCACATACTAGTGGGTTGGGATATATCCACTGGGTTGTGACTGACTTGCCAGAAGTCACACCTTTAAAGAAAAGTGAGTCTTCCTCCCCCAAAAGCCATCAGCTTTCCCTAGATAGTAAGAGGTGATAACCATGAACCCTTTCCCACATTACAAAAGAATATTGACTGTCTTGATCTTCTGTGCAGACAGCCACACCTGGTATGAGTTCATGAGTGCCATGGACACATCATATCCAAAAGATACAGCTTTGCTTGTGTATTCTCCAACCTCTAGCTCTTACAGTCCTTATACTCTCTCTTCCACATGGTCCCTGAGACTTGGGAGTATGTGCTTGTGTAGGGACAAGTGAGACAGACTTGCCAGGTGTTGCTGAGTATTCTACAGTCATCTATTGTCTGTATTTTTGATTGGTTGTGAGATTCTGCATTAACTGTCATCCACTTTACAAAGAAACTTCTCTGTTGAGATTTGAGAGCTGTACTAATCTATGAGTACAGAGATACATATCTACAGGGTAGTTTGATCCAATGTTAATTTAGCAAAGTAATAATAATTACCTCCAAAGCCTTTGAGTACCTCTAATTATGAGTTCTTAGGCAGATTTACTGAAACAAGCATATTTTTCACACTTTGGAAATTATATCTAAGCAGGAAGTGGTTGGTTATCCCATGACACTCATTCCACTATTGTATCCATAGTCCTATCTGGTCATTATTACAGTTCACAGGGTCCACAGCTGGATAAGTGTGTTAATGAGGTATTGCCTTCAGCAGCCTATACAGCACTGACCAAAACCACTGTTGCTAGCCAGAAGAGAGAAAGCTTTCTGTCCAGTACCAATTTGATATCTTCATGCCCCATTGGAGCCAGCATTTTAAATCCTTTCTCAAATTTTCCACGATCTAACATTGATTTGTTTTCTCAGCAATAACAAAGATCTGAAGGGATGGGATGGATTAGTTCTCACTTTCGGGTCTTTATCTCATAAGGTGGCCAAATTTCAGTTGCAAGAAAATACTCACCAAATCAGACCCATGAACTTATAATAACAGTAAACTGTTTACAGAATAAACATGTACAAAATAAATATAAATTGGTATAAATCATATATATTTTAATATGTAATTAATTACATAATATATAAATTATACATCTATACTATATGTTATATACATAATACATTATATATCTCTATATATAGTATATAAATTATGAGTGAATTATATGCAAAACTAGTATAGTTTATGTAAAGTTTAGAAAAGAAAGAGTTTTCATTAAAATCTGTTGAATTTCTCTCTTGCTTTTTGTTGTAAGGTTAGTACAGGAGACATGAACAGTCATCTAGTATCTTACTCTAATTAATTTAAAAAGAAAAAGAAAAAAAAGGAAATGAGAAACTGAAAGTTCTCTTGGCCTAATTATACTTAGCTTTCCTTCCAACTTGATTTCCTTTGTAAGCCATTGTTCCCACATATACTAACTCATCAGACGTGTATTCACAAAACCACAATTGCCTTTGCTTTTGTTTGTGTGAGTTGATCTTAGAATGCAACCTTGCCCCTGAAAGAAAAATATAAACAATTTCTGTGGGGCAAATCAATAATTAGCATTTTTTAAGAAGTCTCTGCCTTTTCCCCTTGCCCAGAGGAACCCTGTCCCAGTAGCCTTTGGTTATGATGCCCTATAGAGGAATAACTAAAGCCTCCTCACACCCTCTCTTTTGGGCTGGCTGTCAAGACAAACTCCCTGGTCACAATTATAAAGAGCTGAGCAAACTCTAATTAAATACCATATTTCTCAAATAACAGGATCCAGTAAACTTACAATGATGTTATCAGTAGTCTGTTGTCACATTTGATCAAGTCCTCTGCCCCTCTATACGAAGGTTGGAGGGGTTCAAGAACGCTTTGAACAGGGCTTCTCCTAGTCATATCAGTGTTCAGAGTTGGAGTAAGGTGAGGTGACTCAGGTCCAAGTCCCTTGTACTCGAATGGAGCAGTTCTGAAGTTCTTTCAATGCTGGGGCAGACAAAAGCTCATCTTCCTCTTCTCCTTTTACTGCTCCTCATGAAGTCAAACTCAGGCCAGAAAACAGCAGTCTTAACCAACTCAAGATTAGACATGAAACATTGCAGAATGTGTATTTTCAAGGTCAAGTTTGTCTGGTGACCTGAATTACTTTGTTCTTCACCTAGGATTCTATAGGGGTTTCATCTGCTTTCATGCCTGTTATGAATCCCACTTCAGGGCTGAGGAAATTAAATATGTCGGGCAAATCTGTTCATGCAGCAAGTGAGGCAAAGGTCTGAGAACCTTGAAAGAGGAAGAGAAAGAGAAAGGGTTCTTAACTCAAACAAAGCAGTTTTGTGTTCCATACCTTCTGATGGATGTATTCATCAACATTAGAAATCTTAAGGGAGAAACCCAGACCCCTGTCCAGAGCGTTGTCAGAGGTGAGCAGATTCCAGCTCCATGACCGACCATCCAGAGAATCCCTCTCTGGGATTGGGGTCACACCCAAGGTTCTGATCTCAGACTCTTGCCAGCAGACAGGCCCTAGGTTTTAGCTGTGAGGGGCTCCTCCAGTGACACCTAAAGAAGGGACCTCACATGGCTGGGCCCCGCCTAGAGGGCAAACTGCCTGATCAGAGAAGGACTGAGACCTCTGAGCTCAGACCCGTGTCAAGAGCAGAGTCAGAGACTGAGCAGACCCCTTGCTCAGAGCAGACAGGAAAGACACAATTCCTCTAGCCACAACTGAGTAGGAACTGACTAATTTTGAACCACTGAAGCCATGGGCAGATGCCAGTACAAGAATACATATAACAATATCAAGAACAACAAGACAATCAAGACAATACCAGAATAAAGTGGTGGTTCTACAACTACAAGACCTGAACAGAACAATGAAGAGGAAACAAAATGAAACAACAGCAAAAATACCTTTTTGAAGATTAATGAAGCCTTAAAAGAGAATATAAAAAATTCCCTTATAGAAATGGAAGAAAATGAAAACAAAACATTGGAAGAGATGAACAAATCCTTAAAAGAAAACCAAGAAAAAGAAAAGCAAAATATGAAAGAAATATTCCAGGAACTAAAACCAGAAATAGAAGCAATAAAAAAGGCACAAAATGAGGCAAAGATAGAAATAGAAAATCTGAAGAAAAGAGCTGGAACTATAGATACAAACAAAACTAATAGAATCCAAGAGATGGAAGAGAGAATCTCTGGAGTGGAAGACTCAGTAGCAGAAAGAGATACATTAGTCAAAGACAATACTTAAAAAAAATAAAAATAAAAAAGCCATAACACAAAATGTTCAGGATTTGGGACACCATAAAAAGACCTAACCTGAGAACAATAGGAATAGAAGAAGGAGAAGAATTCCAGCTCAAATGCACAGATAATGTATTCAATAAAATCATAGAAGAAAGCTTTCCCAACCTAAAGAAAGAAATGCCTATAAAGATACAAGAAGTTTACAGAACATCAGATAGATATGACCCCCCCAAAAAAAGCCTGCTTGCCACATAATAATCAAGTCACAAAACATACAGAACAAACAAAAAATTTTAAAAGCTGCAAAAGTGGGGGGCAACTTAACTATAAAGGCAAATGAGTCAGAATCATACCTGACTATTCAATGGAAACAATGAAAACAAGAAGATCCTGGTCGGAAGTTATGCAGACACTAAAAAAAGCATGGCTGCCATCCTAGACTACTATACCCAGCAAAACTATCTATCATCATACATAGACTAAACAAGATATTTCATGACAAAGTCAGACTTAATCAATACCTATCTACAAATCCAGCCTTTCAGAAAGTATTAGAGGGAAAACTCCAACCTAAGGATCCCAGATACACCTATGAAGCCAGAAAAAAATGATAATCCCATAGAAGAAGAGCCCAAAGAAAGGAAATATATACAAAACACCACCAAATAAAGGTAAATATCAATCAATGATCACTAATATCCCTTAATATCAATGGACTCAATTCACCTATGAAAAGACACACACTAACAAGTTGGATACAAAAAAGGAAGCCATCCTTCTGCTGCATACAAGAAACACACCTCAACCACAAAGACAGACACAGGCTCAGAGTAAAGGGTTTGGAAATGATTTTCCAATCAAATGGCCCTAAGAAACAAGCTGAGGTTGCTATCCTAATATCTAACAAAGTAGACTTCAAACTAAAATCAATTAAAACAGACCAGGAAGGACATTACTGATTTATCTAAGGAAAAATTGATCAAGATGAGATTTCAATCTTGAATATTTATGCCTCTAATATAAGGGCACCTATCTATGTAAAAGAAACAATACTAAAGCTCAAATCCCACATCAATTCTTACAGCCTAAAAGTGGGAGACTTCAATACCCCAATTTCACCCTTGGATAGGTCAACCAGACAGAGACTCAACAGAAAAAGAAGGAGTCTAACAGAGGTTATGATGTAAATGAATTTAATAGATATTTACAGAAGCTTCCACCCAAACTCAAAGGAATATACACATTTCTCAGCACTATATGGAACTTTCTCTAAAATTAAACACATGATTGATCATAAAGCAAATATTAATAGATAAAAAAGGGAAATAATCCCTTGTATCATATCAGAACACCAGGGCCTAAAGTTAGAGTTCAACAACAACAAAAATCACAGAAAGCCTACTATCTCATGGAAACTAAACATCACTCACCTGAACCATCTCTGGGTCAAGGAAGAAATTAAGAAAGAAATCAAAGTCTTCCTAGAATTTAACAAAAATTAATCTACAATGTATCCAAACTTATGGGACACAATGAAAGCAGTCTTAAGAGGAAAATTCATAGCCCAGATGCCTGTATGAAAAACCTAGAAAAATTCTACACTAGAGAACTAACAGCACAGGTGAACAATTAGAACAATTAGAAGCAAACTCCCTTAGAAGGAGTAGACAGCAGGAAATAATCAAACTTAGAGCTGAAATCAATAAAATTGAAACAAAAAAAAATACAAAAAATCAATGATTTAAAAAGTTAGTTCTTTGAGAAAGTCAACAAGATAGATAAACTCTTATTCAAACTAAACAAAAATCAGAGAGAATGTGTCCAAATCAATGAAATCAGAAATAAAAATGGAGACATAACAGACCCCCAGGAAATCCAGAGAATTATCAGGTCATACTTTGAAAATCTATATTCCACAAAAATGGAAAACCTAGAAGAAATGGACAGCTTTTACCAAAATTAAATGAAGAACAGATTAATTACCTAAACAGAATATAATCCTAAAGGAAAGTGAAGCTGTCATTAAAAGCCTCCCAAGTAAAAAAAGCCCAGGTATAGATGGTTTCAGTGCTGAATTCTACTATTGAAGAACTACTAACAATACTCCTCAAACTGTTTCACACAGTAGAAACTGAAGGAATATTGCCAGACACTTTTTATGAGGCCATAATTACCCTAATACCCAAGCCACTCAAAGATGCAACAAAGAAGGAGAATTACAGACCACTTTCCCTGATGAATATTGATGCGAAAATTTTCCACAAAATTCTACCAAACCGTATACAACAACATATAAAAAATAGCATCCACTACAATCAAATAGGCTTCATCCCAGAAATGCAGGGATAGTTCAACATATGGAAAACCATAAATGTCCTCCATCATATAAACAAACTGAAGGAAAAAAACCACATGATCATATCCTTAGACACTGAAAAAGCCTTTGACAAAATACTACACACCTTTATTATAAAAGTCCTGGATAGATCAGGAATACAGGGAAAATATCTAAAAATAATCATGGTGATTTACAAGAAGCCAACAGCCCATATCAAATTTAGTGGAGAAAAAATCAAAGCAATCCCACTAAAATCAGGAACTAGACAAGGATGTCCTCTCTCCCCTTATCTATTCAATATAGTTCTTGAAGTTTTAGCTAAAACAACAAAAGAACAAAAGTACGTTAAGGGGATACAAATTGGAAAAGAAGAAGTGAAACTATCTCTATTTGCAGATAATATGATTGCATATACAAGTGACCTGCAGAAACCCCAGTCCAACTATAGGAACACCTGACTCACTCTTGAGGGAGGGGGGAAAGAACTGGATTTGGCCAGAAGTGGAGACTGATCTAAGCATTATTGGGTCAGTGGAACCATAGGACTGTCTGCTCCCTGCCCAGGGAAGGGATGGGGAGTTGCAGAGAAGAAAAATGACCAGATGTGTTGGGAGAGGGAAGAGACCTTGAATAA
>PVIH01016723.1:21054-44652 GCA_004025045.1 Sigmodon hispidus
AAAAAAAAAAAAAAAAAAAAAAAAAAAAAAAAAAAAAAAAAACAAGTGACCTGCAAAATTCTACCAGGGAACTCCTATAGCTGATAAACACCTTCATCAATGAAGCAGGATACAAGATTAACTCAAAGAAATCAGTATCCCTCCTATACACTAAAGATAAAAGGGCTGAAAAAGAAATAAGGGAAACATCACACTTTATAATAGCTGTAAATAGCATTAAATGCCTTGGAGTAACTATAACCAACGAAGTAACAGATCTATTTGACAAAAACTTTAAATCACTGGAAAAAAATTGAAGAGGATATCAGAAAATGGAAAGCTCTCCCATGTTAGTGGATAGGTAGGATCAACTTAGTAAAAATCACAATTCTACTAAAAACAATCTACAGATTCAATGCACTTCCCATCCAAATCCCAACACAATTTTTTATAGACATTGAAAGAACAATACTCAAAAAGGCACAAAATGAGGCAAAGATGGAAATAGAAAATCTGAAGAAAAAAGCTGGAACCACAGATACAAGCATAACAAACAGAGTTCAAGAGATGGAAGATAGAATCTTTGAAGTGGAAGACTCAGTAGCTCAAATAGATATATCAGTCAAAGAAAATAGTAAAACTAAAAAAGTCATAACTCAAAATGTTCAGGAAATCTGGGACACCATGAAAAGACCTAATCTGAGAATAATAGGAATAGAAGAAGGAGAAGAATACCAGCACAAAGGCACAGATAATGTTTTCAATAAAATCATAGAAGAAAACTTCCCTAACCTGAACAAGGAAATGCCTATAAAGATACAAGAAGCTTACAGAACACCAAATAGATATGACCCCCCAAAAAAAGTCAGCGCGCCACATTATAATCAAGCCACAAAACATACAGAACAAAGAAAAAATTTTAAGAGCTACAAAAGAAAAGGGCTAACTTACATAAAAAGGCCGACCCATTAGAATAACACCTGACTATTCAATGGAAACAATGAAAGCTAGAAGGACTTGGGTAGAAGTTATACAGACACTAAAAAAGCATGGCTGCCAAACTAGAATACTATACCCTGCAAAATTATCAATCACCATAGATGGAGTAAACAAGATATTTCATGACAAAGTCAGACTGAAAGAATATCTACCAATCCAGCGCTACAGAGAGTTTTAGAGGGAAAACTCCAACTTAAGGACCCCAGATACACCCATGAAACCACAAACAATCAATAATTCCACAGAAGAGTACTCCAGAAAAAGGAAATACAAACAAGTTACCACCAAAAATGACAGGAAATATCAATCAATGGTCACTAATTTCCCTTAATATCAATGGACTCAACTCTCCTATAAAATGTCACATACTAACGAGATGGATACAACAACAGAAGCCATCCTTCTGTTGCCTACAAGAAACACACCTAAACCACAAGGACAGACACAGGCTTAAAATAAAGGACTGGGAAAAGATTTTCCAGTCAAATGGTCCTAAGAAACAAGCAGGGGTTGCAATCCTAATATCTAACAAAGTAGACTTTAAGCTAAAAGCAATTAAAAGGGACCAAGATGGTCACTACTTACTCATCACAGGAAAAATTGGGCAAGAGGAGATTTCAATCCTGAATATTTATGCCCCTAATATAAGGGCACCTACTTATATAAAAGAAACACTGCTAAAGCTCGAATCCCACATCAATTCTTACACCCTAATAGTGGGAGACTTCAATACCCCACCCCACTTTCAACCCTGGATAGATCAACTAGACAGAGTCTCAACAGAGAAATCAGAAGTCTAAAAGAGGTTATGATGCAAATGGATTTCATAGATATCTACAGAACCTTCCACCCAAAGGCAAAGGAATATACATATTTCTCAGCTCCTCATGGAACTTTCTCGAAAATTGACCACATAATTGATCATAAAGCAAATATCAACAGATACAAAAAAATGGAAATAATCCCTTGTAACATATTGGACCACCAGGGCCTAAAGTTAGAGTTCAACAACATCAAAACCCAAAGAAAGTCTACCAACTCATGGAAACTAAACATCACTCACCTGAACTATCTCTGGGTCAAGGAAGAAATTAAGAAAGAAATCAAAGTCTTCCTAGAATTCAATGAAAATGAATCTACAACGTATCCAAACTTGTGGGACACAATGAAAGCAGTCTTAAGAGGAAAATTCATAGTGCTAGATGCCTATATGAAAAACCTAGAGAAATCCCACATTAGAGACCTAACAGCTCAGCTGAAAGCCTTAGAACAATGAGAAGCAAACTCACCTAGAAGGAGTAGACAGCAGGAAATAATCAAACTTAGAGCTGAAATCAATAAAATTGTAACAAAAAGAACAATACAAAGAATCAATGAATCTAAGAGTGAGTTCTTTGAGAAAGTTAACAAGATAGATAAGCCTTTCACCAAACTAATCAAAAAACAGAGAGAGAGTGTTCAAATCAACAAAATCAGAAATGAAAAGGGGGACATAACAACAGACCCCCAGGAAATACAGAGAATTATCAGATCATACTTTGAAAATTTGTATTCCACAAAAATGGAAAACCTAGAAGAAATGGACAGCTTTCTGGACAGGTACCATCAACAAAAATTAAATGAAGATCAGATTAATTATCTAAACAGGCCTATAACCATTAAAGAAATTGAAGCTGTCATTAAAAACCTCCCCAAAAATAAAAGCCCTGATCCAGATGGTTTCAGTGCTGAATTCTACCAGACATTCAAAGAAGAATTACTACCATTACTCCTCAAACTATTCACACAGTAGGAACAGAAGGAATATTGCCAAATTCCTTTTATGAGGCCACAATCACCCTAACACCCAAGCCACTCAAAGACACAACAAAGAAGGAGAATTACAGACCAATTTCCCTCATGAATATTGATGCGAAAATTCTCAACAAAATTTTGGCAAACCGTATACAACAATGTATAAAAGATATCATCCACCACGACCAAGTAGGCTTCATCCCAGAAATCCAGGACTGGTTTAACATATGAAAAACTGTAAATGTTATCAATCATATAAACAAACTAAAGGAACAAAACCACATGATCATATCCTTAGATACGGAAAAAACCTTTGACAAAATCCAACACTCCTTTATGATTAAAGCCCTGGAGAGATCAGGAATACAGGGAGAATACCTAAATATAATAAAGGTGATTTACAAGAAGCCGACAGCCAGTATCAAACTTAATGGAGAAAAACTCAAAGCAATCAAACTAAAGTCAGGAACTAGACAAGGATGTCCTCTCTCTCCCCTTATCTATTCAATATAGTTCTCGAAGTTTTAGCTAAAGCAATAAGGGAATGAAAAGAGATTAAGGGGATACTCATTGGAAAAGAAGAAGTGAAGCTATCTCTATTTGCAGATGATATGATTGTATACATAAGAGACCCACAAAATTCTTCCAAGGAACTGCTACAGCTGATAAACACCTTCAGCAATGTAGCAAGATACAAGATTAACTCAAAGAAATCAGTAGCCCTTCTATACACTAGAGATAGAAGAGCTGAAAAAGAAATAAGGGAAACATTACCCTTCATAATAGCTGCAAATAGTATTAAATACCTTGGAGTAACTATAACCAAAGAAGTAACAGACCTATTTGACAAAAAATTTAAATCATTGAAGAAAGAAATTCAAGAGGATATCAGAAAATGGAAAGTTCTCCCATGTTCCTGGATTGATAGGATCAACATAGTAAAAATGGCAATTCTACCAAAGGCAATCTACAGATTCAATGTACTGCCTATCAAAATCCCAACACAATATTTTTGGACCTTGAAAGAACAATACTCAATTTCATTTGGAATAACAGGAAAGCCAGGATTGCCAAAACAATTTTACTCAACAAAAGAACCTCAGGAGGTATCACCATCCCTGACTTCAAGCTATACTATGGAGCTACAGCTACAGTCTGGTACTGGCATGAAAACAGACTTGTGGACCAATGGAATAGAATTGAGGATCCAGACATTAACCCAAAAACCTATGAACACCTGATCTTTGACAAAGAGCCCCAAAACATTCAATGGAAAAAATGATAGTATATTTAACAAATGGTGTTGGCATAGCTGGATGGAAGTGTGTAGAAAAATGCAAATAGATCCAAGCCTGTTACCCTGCACAAAACTCAAATCCAAGTGGATCAAAGACCTCAACATAAACCCAGCCACTTTGAACTTGATAGAAAAGAAAGTGGGAAATACACCTTTACGAATTAGCACAGGCGACCACTTCCTAAATATAACACCAGTGGCACAGACACTAAGACCAACAATCAATAAGTGGGATCTCCTGAAGCTAAGAAGCTTCTGTAAAGACAAGGACACTGTCTATAGGACAAAACAACAGCCTACAGAATAGGAAAAGATTTTCATCAACCCTACAAGTGATAGAGGACTGTTCTCTAAGATATATAAAGAGCTCAAGAATCTAGATCCCAAAACCTTGAATAACCCAATCAAAAAATGGGGTACAGATCTAAAAAGGGAATTCTCAGCAGAGGAATTACGAATGGCTGAAAGGCACCTGAAAAAGTGCTCATCATCTTTAGCCATCAGAGAAATGCAAATCAAAACAACTTTGAGATACCACCTATCACCTGTTAGATTGGCTTAGATAAAAGGCACAGATGACAGCCTATGTTGGAGAGGATGCGGAGCAAGGGGAACATTCCTCCATTGTTAGTGGGAGTGTAAGCTTGTTCAGCCACTGTGGAATACAGTATGACTGTTTCTCAGAAAACTGGGACTCAATCTCCCCAAGGATCCAGCAATACCACTACTGGGCATATACCCTAAAGATGCACATTTGCACTCCAAAGGCATTAGCTCAACTATGTTCATAGCAGCATTATTCATAATAGCAAGAACCTGGAAACAACCTTGTTGCCCCTCAACTGAAGAATGGATTAACAAGCTGTGGTACATCTACACAATGAAGTACTACTCAGCAGTAAGAAAAATGATATCCTAAAATTTGCAAGCAAATGGATGGATTTGGAGAATTTCCTTCTGAGCAAGGTATCACAAACCCAGAAAGATAAGCATGGGTTGTGCTCACTCATTAGTAGACTTTAAACCAAAATCAAAGCACTCCCAAGCTTGCAAACCACAACCACTGAACAGCTTGGGATGTGATACACCTTGGACCGGTATCTTGGAGCTCACTCCCTCTAGAGGAACATCTGACCCAGTCTTGATGTTGGGGTGAGGAAAGCAGATCTGCTGGGAGTGAACACTGAACTAAGCTACCTTGGGACCTTGGGACCTTCAGCCCTTGCTGGGGAGGAGATAAAGTGATTGGGAGAAGAGAGAGTGATTGGGAGGGCCGGGAGGGGGAAGGGATTTTGAACAGGGAGATACATGTAAAAAATGAGACTTTATTTATAATTTAAAAAATAAAAAGGCATATTAAGAACTTGCAGATGGGTTGAGGAAATGCTGACAGTTCATCTCTTACCAGGATTCAGCTTGTTAGAGGAAAGTTGAAAGGAGAGAGAGCTTTCACTGGGACCAACTACATGAGTCTGCCAAAGCCTCTATGTTACAGAGGACAAGGAGCTTTAGAGGGATGGATAAATTTCTCTGCCCCTAACAGCCAGCTGAATGATCTGTAGCACAGGTCATGACTGCCCAACCTTGCCCAAGCACAGGCCATACTTTCTTAAGAACTGGGCTGTTATATGTCTCAGGATATGCCAGCCTCCTGGATGGGCAGAAGCAAGAGCAGAGCCTACATCTCTTCTCATATCTTACCTTGAAATTACAAGGTGAGTTCCAGCCACTCTGGGCTGTTATCTCCTGCCCCAGGGCTCCTGCTCTCCACACATTCCTCTTATTCCCCATTGGACTCTGGGGAGAGTGACTGACTCAGGAAGAGTGAAAAAGATCTCTGTTTTCGGGGAAGATCCAGGGGAGCTTAGTTTGAAGTCTTTTAGCCCAATATGTCCCCTGCTTTCTACATGGGGTTACAGCAGAGGACCTGTCCCCCTGTGGTGACAAAACAGGTTGTTGAGGCTGCACTGTGCTTAAGCAAAGTAACTTCTTTTAAGACCTTAAACCAATGCTTACAAGGCCACCTACCCTCTCATACTTACTTATTACATCAGCGGCTCAACAATGGATAAAATAAAGCTAAAGAGAGCCAAGATAACTTTCCCTTTTACTAAGCTGCAACAAGTCCATGATGAAAATGGATGCCAGAAAGATTCCAACACAATACCCAGTCTCTCTTGAGCCTCCTTGAACACACTGAATATGAGAAGTGTTTCTTAGCAGGCCTGTTTTATATACCATATCTGAAGCACTGAGGGCTAGAAATGAGTCTCATCCTTCTACTGCAGGAAGCACAGCTGCTGTGTTCCCTGAATGCAGTGCACATGTCTTCTTTTCTTCAGAATATTTCTGAATCTGTAGTGCACAAATCCACCTGATGACCTCCTCTTCTTTGTTGTCTCTTTCAGTCTCAGGCTCTTCCCCTCCAAAAATTGATAAAATAGTACATCAACTTCCATTTCACGTGCAAGGAAATGGAGACCATGGCAGATGGAATAGAGATCCCATTTCCCTAAGGGCTTCTCTCCTGGTGCTGTCTGAAGAACTGTGTATATTTTGCTCCATTGAAGTTTTGTGAAAAATCTACCAGTTAGACTCATTAAATCTTATTGTTTCAGAAATAAAATGGAAATTCAGTGATGTGAAGTAGACAGGGAATGACTCAGAGTTATTGAATAGAACCTGAGAACAGAAGATAGTGTTATATAGACGTGTTACTTCCTTACACCTCCTTCTTGGATGACCCAGCTGTGTGCATTATTCCTCTAGCCAATAGCTGGGTTAGTGACAAAAGGCAGCTCTCCATCTCCTGGGCATTTTATTACTCTATAATAGCACATGCATGGCTTCTCTCAAGGGTTTTCTGTGTATGTTCTGTATAGAAATGTCAATTTGTACATCACTCCTTGGCCCTCATGTTACCTTCTATCTCTCACCTTATGCGTGTGGGTGTGGGGTGGGTGTGGGCACTGGAGGTGAAACCTATAGTCACACACACACTTAGAAAGTGTTCTGTCATTGAGCTGAATGACCAACCAGACCTTAGCCTTTTAGACTATGTCACAAAAGTAGCTGTTGTCTAGTCATAGACCCAAGGGAGAGAGAAAAAAACTTCTGAAAGTTTGAGAGTCAGAGCTATATTGGGGGAAATACAATCTGAAATGATCTTTAAAAAATATTTATTTTATTTTTACATATAAACAGGCTTGTGTTTGTGTATGTGTGTTAGTGTGTACACATGAGTGCAAGTGCCCCAGGAGGCAAGAAGAGGGTATTGGACTTTTCTGTACTAGAATTAGGAATATTTATGTGTTCTGGGCACTAATCTTGGGTCCTATACAAATGCAACAATTGTTCTTAATTGTTGAGTCATCTCTTCCAGTCCACATCAAAAGTTTGCTTTATACATCCTTACTGTTTATATGACCTTGAGTTAGCCACACCAGTTCTACACCATTACAGAAACAGTCATAGAGACAAGCACAGCAGTCATCCTGGGTGGAGCATGGAGAACACAGATTAGAAGAGGCAATTAACTGCAATTCATGGCAGCTGCTAATTCACAGTGGTTAGAATGTCAAATTTCTCATAAGTACAAACACACACACACACACACACACACACACACACACACACACACAACAGTGCTTCAGCTAAAATAGTCTTCCATGTGGTAGAAG
This sequence comes from Sigmodon hispidus, assembly GCA_004025045.1. Classification (NCBI taxonomy): domain Eukaryota; kingdom Metazoa; phylum Chordata; class Mammalia; order Rodentia; family Cricetidae; genus Sigmodon; species Sigmodon hispidus. Next base: position 28,804 of record PVIH01016723.1, read on the forward strand.
ATAGCTTGGTTCTTTAAATGATGAGTTAGCAGCCTATGAGAAAAAGTTCAGATTCTCAGGAGAAAAGCATGGTAGTGGGAGTTGGAAAGCTCTTTAATGTTATAAAATATCTAGGACCAAGATCAGATTATAATAGCTCTCAGGGGTTCCATGGAACAAAAGGTTGCGCCAAGCATCAGGTGCATAGCACAAGCTAGGGCTGAGAAAGGCATCTTATTCCAGCCTTTGGACAGAAGTGCTCTGATAAGATAAAAGCCTGCAAGCAAATTTTAAAATTTCAAGTTTGATTTAATGTTATTAAACAAAATTGTAAGACCTTTCCTCCCATGCTTTGCCAACACTTCGGGCATCTTATTGATTTCAGAATCCGTTTACGAGCCAGGAAGGCCCCATGGGAAATATCTGCAGTGGGAGAATTCTGAGTCTGACCACAGAAGTGTTTGCTTTCACTTCTTGAGAGGAATGAGATCTTCTACCCTTTCACATAGGTGGCACACTAGACAGCCTGTTCCTTTTTAGAGCAGAGATAATTTTAATATGACTTAATGGGACTGGACTTGTTTTGTGAAGCTGGGATCATTGGTTAAATTCTTGTTTAACAACTCTTAGTTACAACACCCTGGAAAGCGTTTATACTTTAAGGAGTTTCTGCGTAATCATCCACAATATGGGTTATAGTGGAGTTAGAACTCATACATGATAACAGTCAATGCAGCTTGCCAGCAGGAAGCTCATAAAATCCTGTCTTTATCATCTTTTCTAATAAGGGCAGATCTGAATAGCACATCATCACTCCACCTGATCCACGTGATGAGCGATGTGCCATGAACAAAGTATGCACTGGTCTAATGTCAGTGGAATTAAACTGAATTTAGAAAATGTAGGTGATGGAAACATTTAAAAACAAAATATTTATTTAATAATAATATTTAATGCTAGTGCTCAGAGCACATGCTGTATGCTTTATTTATATCTCAGAGTCCACAGAGCTCAATTTCTCTGCTATTTTTTATCTACCTTAAGTGGGGCTGAAGAATCTCCTGAAAATAGATAAAATCAGAATTTCATTTAAAATTTAAATTTTTAATATTTCATGAAACCAGAATAGGCTGTGACTCCTAAGAGGCATATGTAGAATTGATACTGGAAGTAATGTTGCCATCATTCCGAAGCATGTCATAATTGCAAAATGCATTCTAATTCCAGAGGGAGGGTTAAAATGTCATCCAATAAAAAAATCATATTTAAGGTTGTGAGGGATTGATTTTACATGAGTGAGAAGGGAAAGGGGAGTGATTATAATCAAAATACATCCTATGCAAATTCTAAAAAACCTTAACTATAGAAATCTTATTAAACCTCCAAACATCTCTGACTAGAGCCAATTCTATTGGTTACTCCCAACAATCTGATGAAAAAATTGTTGGAGCACTATTTATATCATTAAACATGGAGGAACTGAGCAGTGGCCAACTAGAAGCTTCAAGGTACTGACAGGTATTCTACACACTACTGGAAGAGGAAAGCAATCATCAATATTGATTAGCAAGAAATTCTGTGATCTGCAAGATATACTGGTGCAATAGTGGCACACACATTATGGAAGTACCAACTATTTTTTAATTGGGTTTAAGGATCACTCCATGAGATATCCATGCACTGCTAAAGTGGCCAAGAGCATGAGATTAGATAGGTTATGGGCCTATGGAAAAAATCTACTATTCTTCTTTTTCTAAAGGAATATAGTGATTAAATGGTTCCTAATGGTATATTCTTATGCACATAGACCAGAGCATAACTCAGCTTTTCATCAGGGAAGATTCTGCTTGCAACACAGACACACATAACTGGACCATGTACAGGGAATGAACATTTTGGAGTACTCAGTCCTAAATAAGATGTTTTATCAACCTCCCCTCAAGGATCAAGGATCTCTACAGAAGAGAAGGCAGAAAGACTGTAGGAGCCAGAGAGGATGGGTGACTCCAAGGACACAGTGTCCTCCAGACACAACAGGGCTGATACACATAGAACTCACAGAGACTGTAACAGAGCTCAGAGGCCTGCACAGGTTCAAGCCAGCAAGTATCAACCGCAAATAACTTCTTGGTTAGGGTTGGACACAAAATGGTTGTTTGGTTATTTTATCTTATTACTTTGTCTTGTTTTTGTTTTTGAGAAAGAAAGAGCATAAAGTTGGGTGTGTAGAGGGGTGGAGAGGATTTGGGAGGAGGTAGGGAACAGAAAAAAAATGTTGTTTAAAAATAATTTTTAATGATATAACATACACTTATGCCCCTCAAAATAAATCTGATCATAGGGCTTTGACTGAATGTCACAATAAAGGATATGCTGTATCTTTTTAAATGCTGTACACTTTTGAAAATGTTTAAAAACACAATTATTATTAATGAGAAACTGAATTTGAAAGCAATAGACCTTCTGCTCTGCTGGTCTATTCTTATGGAAAATGATGTCTCTTGGGTGCTTTCCCTCTAAATACTCCCGTTCTCTGGATAGGTGGAGACAGATCCCAAGACTCCACTCAACCCGGCTGGCCTATTGCTAAGTCACAGGTCATTGAGAGACCCTATCTCAAAATAAAAGATAGAACTCAAACAAGAAAATGGGGAGAATGGGAATATTAACCCAGGTTAAGAATACAATGAGACTTTGATAGTATAATTCTTCAGTATTTCTGTGTGAATCTTGGGTTTGGTTTCTGAATGTGCTACAGTTATTTTTTTTCTTCCTTCCCTCCTTCATTTTTAAATTTCATTTGATAGATCCATTTGCTTCAGATTTGGGACTTGCAGAGAAGATGTGTGCAATAGACTTCCTGTTACAGTGGCAGTCAGGTGATACATAATGATTATATGTGAATGAAATAGTAAAAGCTGTGTAGTCATTGTCTGCTGGGCCTCTGTGGATTCTTGTTGGCATGACAAGTTTTGCTGCTGTGGTATATTGCTCCTTGGCTGTGTGAGACCCACTACATATCTGAAACCAAGACTTGTCACTTGTTTCTGACTCAATAGTGGAGAAGGGCAGCAAGCTAATAGAACTCAAAGACTTTGCCAGCTGCAAAGACCATGTGGTACCATTGATGTGGAATGTCTTTCTGTATACTGTGAATAACAAAGAAACTGCCTTGGCCTATGGCAGGCATCTTAGAAGTAGGCAGGGAAATCAGAGCATATAGAGGGGAAAAGCAGAGTCAGAAGAGAGAGCATCAAGCCGCCCAAGAATCAACATGTAAAGTAACACAGGTAATCCACAGGCCACATGGCAAGACAGATTAATGGAAATGGATTGAATGAAGATGCAGGAATTTGCTAGCATTATGCCTGAGCCACAGGCTAAACAGCATGGAAATTAATATAAGACCTTGTGTGATTATTTGGGGCTAGTTGGTCTGGGACTGCATGCAGGTCTGTGGGTCTGGACCACCAGCTGGGATAGGCCAGAAACCTCACTTTACAGTACCATAGAGTGCTACAATAGAGACTTCAGTGAGGCCTTGTGTTATCTGACTGAGATGAATTCTAAAATTCAGATATCTATGAGCTGGTCTGTGTATCCTATCACACCCTTTTGAACCTTCTGTGTGCTTCTTAAACAACTCTGCTGCCCTCACACCTTGGATACAAGCACTTTGCTCATCCATGCTATTGTCCTCCACCCTCTGTTAGACTGCTGCACAATCTCCATTTATTCTCCTTCCAACAAATATCCTCACCTCTGTGGTGATATATTTTGTATTTAATAAAATCAACCTACAATATCAGAGGACAGAGTCATTTCTCCAGCCTGTTTGTTTGCTTGTTCTTGAGAGAGGGTTCTCTATGTAATAGTCCTGGCTGTCCTGAAACTTGTTTTGTAGATCAGGCTGGCCTCAAATTTACAGAGATCCTCCTGCCTCTAGCTCCCAAGTGCTGGAACTAATGGCATAAGTTACCAGCTGTCATTCCTGTGCTCGGATTAAAGGCATGAGTTACCACTCTAGGACCTTCCTGGCTTAACTGTGGATGAATCTATTCTCTGATATTCCAGACTGATTTTATTAAATATAAAATATATCACCACATAACTCCCTGCAATACCTTCTCTGAAAAGCTTCTTTGGTGCCTCATGCCTTTGTTATTTCTTTATGAAACTAGAGTGTTGTTTTATTTATAGTTATAACCCAAGGGCTTATGCATAGACTTGTTCAATATTTGTTGCTTAATTTGGTTTTGAATAATACAGGAGAGAAACATTTGTCACCAGGATGGTAAAAGAGCAATCAATGAATGACAAACAGCAATGATTGGGACAGACAAAACAATGCTGTCACCCTCCCTTGCCAATTAGTGCTCTGTTAAAGCCAATGGCACACCTTCACTCTCACAGAAAAACCAAAAGTAACTAAGCACCAACAATGTGTTATAAAGGAGAAAAGGTACCCTACAACCTGAGTACCGCTAACATGCTGAATGTGGTGAAGCGCCATCATGTAGGGCTGCACATACTCTGTGAGATGTCTCTCAGAATTATTTTTTAAAAGATATTTTTTTATTTATTACTTATGTAGTATATAGAAGAGGGTACCAGATCTCATTATAGATGGTTGTGAGCCACCATGTGTTTGCTGTGACTCAAACTCAGGACCTCTAGAAGAACAGTCAGTGCTCTTAACCTCTGAGCCATCTCTCCAGCCCCAGAATTTTATCTCTATCCACTAAATGGCTATGACAGTCACCATATCTTGACAATCATAAATGTTCTCTAATAGCATTTAGGGGAGAGTCTAACATTTAGACCAGAACAAGTATTAAATGTAATTTAAAATATTGGCTTTTTGTTCAAATTTAAATTCAAATCTACTGCAGCAGAATGTGAAGTCTAGGCTGGGGTCACTAACAACCAAGCTAAAGATATCCTGACATTGGTGAGGGAATCTGTGTGAGTGGGCAAGGCTGCAATGAATTATAAATGGGTGCATAACCGGTCACCCAAACTCAACAGCTTAATCAGCACACAGTGGCTAAGGTTCACGGTTACAGTGAGGGCTTAACAAGGTGCTGCAGCTGCAGGTCTCTCCTGGGGTTTACTCAAGTAGTTGGATGTTGCAATTCTGGAAATCTGCACTTGAGTTTAATAAGCAAATTTACATGGCTGGAAGCTAGAAGGCTTCTTGGATGAAAATGTGAACCTCTAAATAGGGCAGCCGGCTTCCTAGAAACCAGGAAGTGAGAAGACATGGTCTTTAAAGTGCTTGCTGTTTGAGCACAAGGATCTACAGTTTTGGATCTCCAGCTTCTACACAAAAAGCCAAGTGCAGTGGCATGTTTCTCCTACTCCAGCCCTAGAGAGGCAATGCAGGTGGATGCCTGGAGCCACTCCAGCCAAGTCAGCATGTTCCAGGCTCAGGAAGAGAATCTGTCTCAAAAATTGATGAGGAAAAGAGTTTGGGAGATCAGTGATGTTGGTCTCTGGCTTCCGTGTTCATGAACATGCTTGTGCACACAATACTTATACACAAAAGCAAATGAGATGCAAGATAGAAAGAGAGTTGATCAGACAGGAAGAAACAGCATAAAGCAGCTGTGATGTGGGAATGTCTTTCTATCTGCTGTGAATATCATCCTTTAAATAAAGGAACCATTTTGTCTCATGTCAGGCATTGTAGAAGTAGGTGGAGGAATCTGAAAGTAGTTAAGAGAAGGAGGGCAGAGTCAGAGTAGACACGATCCAGCCACCCAGGAAGAAAGATGTAACAAAATAGGTAAGCCATGGGCCACGTGGCAAGATAGATTAATGGAAATGGGTTGAATTAAGATGAGAGAGCTAGCTAGCAATATGCCTGAGACATAGGCCAGGCAGGATGCAATTAATATAAGCATCTCTGTGTGTAATTGGGACTTTGGGATTGCTGGTCCAGATAAGCAGCAGAGGGCAGTTCTGAACAACAGAGCTAGTCCAGGCCAGAAACCTCATGTTAAACAGCTGAGCTTTTTCATGTCTTCATTTAGGTCACACCCCAGCTCTTCTTCTTCTTTCATGCCTAAGGATGATAGGGATTCATCTATACTTATCAAAAAGGAAAGAGAGTATCAAAATATATATGGATGTGACTGTACACTATCCCAGTGGATAATCTGCACAATGGACAAGCATATGTGAGAAATACGAGCAGGGAGCTGGGAAGGCAGCTAGGGGAATATTAGTGTGGTTAGACCCAGCTGGATGCCAGAAGAGCATTTATAGATAGTGCACAACTCTGAATTCATATACATACAGCACTTTGGGCCATAAGATAGAGATGGGCAGCTCTACCAGCATGTGCCTGCCCAGTATATAAACCACTGAGTGCTTCTTCTGAAAGTTTTAGTACTATTTCTGTAGTCTACACTTTTCACTCTTCACCCTCAAACTGTTGCAAAATCCAACTTCCAATACGCAGTTGTTCCCATCCTTCCCAATGCTGTGAACTTTTAATATAGTTCTTCATGTTATGGTGACCCCCTGACCATAAAAATATTTTTATAGCTACTTCATATCTGTAATTTTGATACTGTTATAAACCATAATGTAAATAAGCAAACAGCCTTGGAAAAGTACTGTGAAAGGATCATTTGACCCTCCAAGGCATGTGACACACAGACTGAGAACCACAGAGTAAAACCACCTTTAATTCTGTATCTGAAGAAGACTGGAAAGATGACACAGCAGTATAGTGGCCACTTGCAAGAGCCAAAGCATCCTCAGATCTTGAACAAGTCTTGGCAATCTTCACTTCACTGGAGGTGCTCACCAGACGTATCCTTCAGGGTTTGCTGTATCTGCACTTAAAATGGCACCTTCCTTTTGCTTCTCAAGGCTAACAACACTGAAGTATGGGGAGCATACATCCACATGCCATCTCTAGGCTCTCAAACAAATCCCTATAACTCACTTAATTCTCTTTGATTTTGCTGGAAAGACAAGAAAATGTGGTATCATTCTCTTCTCCATCAGGTCAACAGGAAGCTTGCAACTTAATGACTGCAGAGTATGTATAGTCAAAATTTCTGAGATTCAAGTTTCTGTTGTCAGTGTTCAGAGGACAGATAATATTAAGTCCCAGGCATTGACTGGATAGCTGGTCATGGTGGGAAGAGAATACTGAGAGCCTGTTTGATCCATTGAGGTTGTTCCTTTCTGACCTGCCAGGTGTATGCTTTGGTTGGTACTTGCCAGTTTTACAGCATCCATCCTGGACATGCCAATACTGATCTGTGGTTGCCATGGATTCCTGCCTCTATCCAGGTGGTAGAAAACTCCAGTTTAAATTTTGTTAATTCATTAATTGATGTCCCATATATCTCTGTGTTATCTTCTGCCAAATCACTCAAGATTAGGAGGGTACTGGGGGTACACTGTGAATACTCTTGTTAATTAGGTCTCACCATGAATCTATACTGTACCTATGAAAGGTACCTGTGTATGTCTGTCTTAGAGATTGACCCACTTACACAACACTCTACATTACAGTGCTCTCAGGGTTCTCAGTGCTTGAGCAGATTATGCCAGGAGCAGAACTCTGTTTAAATGTTCTAGCTTGTGTAGTCTGTAGAGGAATGGAAATCCTAGAAGCCTATATTTGGATCCTCTTCATTCCTCAATAGAAATTTTAAAACACAATAGGATGAACCCTGTCCAATTTGCTGCCTGGATCCTGACACAGTTCTCTTTTATGCCATTGGTTATTAAGATTCTAGAGAAACGTGTTTCAGCAAAGGAGGCCAATTTTCAAAACCACTCATTTGGCAAATACCTGAGCTCTCAAGCTGGAAAGCACTGCTTCTGTTCCTTGCGGTTACCTAATCCCAAAGCAGCGGTAATCATGTTTAAAGAAATTGCCAGCTCTGCCAATAGCCTCAGGCAACACAGGGAGAGGTGGAGACAGTGGCTGCTGATGTAATGGAAACCCACTGAACAGATCAGGAAGGCCTGTTTGAAAAGCTACCTGGGCACAAAATTTACCGCAACCTCCCCAGTGTACAGCTCTGCCACCGTTGCTTTCCTAGAATCAGCTTCTTTAATGTTTGGCTAAGTAATTCATGTATTGAAGCAAGGATGTCTGGACAAAGTGTTCTACAGGATGTACTATTTGATCGTAACCAACGTATCTCACTTTATCAATACCAGGTCAACATTAATCTTACACTGCTCTTAATGGGATGGCCAGAATAATGAAGGATATAGAGCAGTATCAACACCATTAAAATGGCCTGGCACCCCCATCTTCTGCCCTCACTGGAAGTCAGATTTTCAGTTTGGGAAATGGCACAAACCCTAAACTGAAGGAGCATATTCCTTTTCTACATTGAGTGTCATGTGCTTCCCTGAACAAAGTCCACAACAGAGGAGGAAAGCTTCAGACGAGTGTCTTGCTATGACCATTATCTTCCAAACCAATCATTTACAAGGAACTGACTATTAAAATCATATTATAAGCCCTTATTCATCAGGAATGTGGGGTTAGGTAACCTGAATTCATTCATATAACAATGCTAGATGTGGACAATTTTCCAAACAGTACCCATAGGGTCTCACAATTTATTCTTATCTGTTTGTATTTAAAGTGTGTATGTGGGGGGAAGCCTGGCCTTTTCCACACTTTTGTCAAGCTTGTGCTTAGGATCGGATAGTCATGGAAGAAAGCAAAGTCTCTGTGTGGTTCAGAAGACCCTAAGGCTGGTGCTCATGGATGGCTGCATGGTAGCTCACTAGACAACATAACAAAGGACTATACTCTGGGTGACTTGAAATAACACAGATTTTATTTTTCCCATGTTCAACCCTTAGGCTTTAATGGGCAAGTCTGGGTGTCAGCAAAACTGGACTTTAGAAACTGAGAAAATACAGCACCGCCTCTCTCACCTCACTGGCTCTACCTCTGTTCCCATAACATTCTCTTCTCTACACTTCTCGTTTCTTTTTCTAAGGATGTCTGCTGCGTTGTCATATAGGCCAACATACCTCTAATCCATTATAACCTTCTCTTAACTATATCTTCAAGAACCTTGATTTCTATATAAGGTCATCATCTGAGCTATGAGATTCATGACTTCTACATATCTTTAGGGACACATAATTCAATGTATAGCAAGTATGATCTCTCCCAGGAACCAGATATTATCTGATTCACCTCTGGGGACACAATATGTATTTAACAGTCAGATGACGTCTATGAACAATGAGCAAAGATGTCTTACCAAGTCAGTTCTACAAGAGTCACAAAAAGCCAAGTGTGTTACTATGATTCCCCATTCAGCCCATCATGTCACATCACTCCCAGAGAGGCTTCATGGTGGACATAGGAACTAATACTCCTGTCTTCCTGCAAGAGATGTTCTCAGTGAGATCCCTGTTGAATCCCTCATGCTCCAGGCTTCTGGGTCCAGAGGGGCATGATTTTGATTCTACATTCAGAACTGTTAAACAACATTGATGCAATTCTTAATGACGAAAACACAGCATTAGTAAGTTAATGTGTGAGAAATCTGTGTCAGACAGATGAAAATACTGCTTTTAGTGTGAAGGCAAATTTATGCCTGTGAGATAAGTTACAGAGGAGGCAAAATCAGAAAGCACATTACAGTTAGAGAGAATGCAGAAGTCAGGTGGTGAATCAATTATCATATTCCTTGTTTATCAGTCTAGAATCACCTAGAGAGTAAAGAAGAATTGCCTGGATTAGGTTGAACTGTTGGCATGTCTCCAGAGTATTATTTAATTATATCAATTGATATGGAAAGATCTGCCCACTGTGAGTGGTGTCATTCACTGGATTGTGAGTTCTGTACTTTGTAGAGAAGACATGATAAGTACAAGAACTCATCCATCCATTCATTGCTATCCACTCTTGGTTGTGAATATGACTTCTTGTTTCAAATTTCTGATGCCTCGAATTCCCCACAATGATGGGCTGCGATCTAGAATTATGAGACAAATAAACCCTTTCTTTTTTCAGTTATTTCTATTGGGGTATTTTATTATAGCATCAGAAAAGGAAACTAAGATATTAACTAACCCTGACACTGCCATCTTCCTAGACTTACTTAATGCAAAACACAGGATATTTAAATAGAAATGACACTTATGATGATACATTTGTCAGACATTACACTAAATATTTTCATATATTAATTTTTATCATCCAAGCATTGGTATAGAGAAGGAGGTACTCTTACTCTCGCGTCATATATAACAACAAGAACTATGAGCCCATTACATTACTGTTAGTAAACAGCAGAACTGAGATGAGAGCTCACCGGCTAGTCCCCTAAACCACGTTCTTCATGGATGTATTCTAATGTTCACAGGCATTCTGGACCCAAGGAACAATCACCACACTACTTGCTTTTTCTCTCTGTTTCCCACTATATCTACGCAGCCTTTCTTAGAAATGTTCATTGTTAAACATCCATATTTGTTGCAAGACTTGGGCCTACTACAATTGTCACAGGCTTAAAAGACATTTTATTAAAATGTGTATATATTATGCAAAATAAAATGTTTTGCTCAATAAGTGGTATTCATATGTTTTAGAGGAGAAATGAAATAAAATCAGAAGCTCCAGGGAAAAACTGGTAACAATCCCAAATAAGATCATAAATGAGGTGTCATCTAAGAGGAGGATACATAAACACTGGGAGACAAACAGCACCCCTGACTGATGTGTTATGTCTTTCTGTAATCTGTAAATTACCATTGGATAATAAAAGAACTATTTTGGCCTACTGTAAAGCAGTTTGTAGGCAGAAAAGAAAGCTAAGCATAGATAAAGGGGAAGGAGAGAAGAGTCAGAGAGGGACTGGGAGCTGCTGCCCAGAAAAGCAAGATGTAATGGAACACAGATAAAGCCACTATCCACATGGCAAGACATAGATTATTAGAAATGGTTAAGTTGTGAGAGCTAGCTTATCATAATCCTAAGCCATAAACCAAACAATTTGTAATTAATATAAGCATTTGTGTGATTACTTGGAGCTAAGCAGCAGCAGGGCTGTGGGTTCAAACCTCAGGGCTAGGCCAGGCTGGATGTGTCAGAAACTTCTGACTACACCTGCCACTCATCATAAGAAGGGAACCTGAAAGATAATGTCAGAGGGAAATCTTGTGAGAAGGGTCCTTTGACCTGAGTCCTCATTAGAATTTCCCACTCATTCCAAGAGGTAGGGCTACATGGAGGATTTTATACAAAGCCATTACTTTGACTATTTTTAAAAATGGGAATTTAGACTGTACTAAAAGGTACCAGCACTAGCGGGTGCCTTTCAGTCATGATTGTCCTTTCTTTACCTGTGTCCTCTCAACAGCCAGCAAACCTGGCAGGCTTGACTACCTGAGAGCTTTTCCCTCTCTCCATCTCCAGTCTTGCCACCAACCACAATGGAAGCTTTAGGCCCAAAGGAGCAGAAGCCACCCACAACACAAAGGCTGGAGACAGACAAGAAAAGACTACAATATGGCTGAGCCATGAATGAGTGTGTCTGATGGATGGATAAGTGTGCTGTATTCTGCTAGCAGAATACAAAGAAAAGAGCTGGGGGGAGCTTATCTTAGCACATGCCTCCTCTTTTTGACTTTTGACTATGGTTATTCTGTTTGGTTTTGAGAATCATTCCAGACTGTGATAAGCCCAAATTCTCCTCACATGTTAAAATATATTTTTACTTACGGTCAGCTAATCAGCATTGATACTGATATCATTATCAGCTGACACAATGTGAGATCCCATGGGAAGAAGATATGTACCTGTTCATGTAATCGTTTTAAAGGACAAAATAATCAACATGTATTGGGCACATACTCTATGGCAGAGATTATTATGTGTGTCATATATATTAACTCACTTAGTAGCCATAAAACTGTAAGGTCAGTCAGATGGTACATAGAGTGTTCTGTGATAGAGGGAATGATTGCAGAAAGGTCATGCCATTGACCGTGCAATGGATTGACATCTGCTTCTCCACAAAGGCTCTGTCACCTTCTGTTACCAATACAGAAGTAGCACAGAGGTGAAGGAAACTTTCCAACTTGGTTATTAAATAGGCAGTGGTCAAATCCTAGGCAATGGATCCATGTGTAGTGACGTTTCTAACCCATCTGTTCTAGCTTGGCCCCGAGGTTCAGACCCACAGCCCTGCTGCCACCTAGCCCTAAATAATGACCCAGATGCTTATATTAATTACATGCTGTTTAGCCTATGGCTCAGGCCTATTGCCAGCCTGCTGTCCTATCTTAACTTACTTCTATTAATCTATGTCTTGTCACATGGCTTGTGGCTTACCCGAGTTCCTTTACATCTTGCACTCTCAGTGGCAGCTCACAGCTTCTTTGTCTGACTCTTCCCTCCTTCTCCTTTATCTCTTTTCTGATTTCTTGACTGTTTCTAACATGCCTTGTCATAGGCCAAAACAGTTCTTTTATTACCAATGACAAGTCACAGCAAACAGAAAGACATCCCACATCATCCATGGATATGCTGGAAGAATGAAACAAAGACAATATGAAAATAAAAATGTGGAGAAACATCCATTTTGAATGTGTAAAACACACGACTGGAGCTCCACAAAGAAATAGCCTGCAAACAAGCCTTGTGGAAAATGAACTTCTGAGCCTTTATACAGTCCACAGCTTCTGTATTGCATCAAATGCTATCATTCTGCACTTTGATCTTGAATCACTATTCAGTAAAGACTTGAAACATGGACATTGGATCCAGGTATTCTTGTCTTTTGTCTGGATAAGGCCTGGGGCTCCCATCCTTCTTCATGCTTGGCCTTCAGCTCTGTTTCAACATCAGCTACATTTCAGAGAGCTGGTAGTGCAAACAGTGATGCTGTTCAGAAATCACTGAGAGATGAACATATATCCCCCTATGTGTTATACATGGTCGATTAAGGCTTTTGAAAAATACCAGCACGGAAGCAGACAAAACCTCCCACCTTCATTTAACCACAGTTTTAAAAGAGGGTACTGAGTAGAATACATTCAAATGTTGGTGGAAGAAAAATATTAAATAAGACAATCAGAAAAACAAGAGTCAAAGATGGAGAAACCTGGCTCATTCTGGCTATTGTGTGAGGGAAGAGATGTAGGGAATAGGGTATGAAAAAAAAAGAAAAAGTAGAAGAAAACAGCCTGTGTTCATAAACAAGTTGACACACAAAAAAAGAAAGGAGCCAGGCATGTAGAACAAGTTAGAGGCAAACCTAGGCTACATTTGACTTTGCCACAAAAATAAGGACAAACCTTTTTAAAATTCCTGTCCTAAAACTCAAAAGTAACTGCCTAAATCCATAATTTAGAAAACTGTAAAATAGGATTTTAGTTTACAAACATTGTCTGTATGGTGATGACAGTTCAGAGGAGGGGCAGAACTGGAGCTTTGGAGACAAACAACATATATCAGAAATTGAATTAATACTATTGTGAATACTATTGTGAATTGAATACTATAAATTTCAGTGTTGGATGTTAAGTCCCCAACACCAACACTAAGAAGATTCCAAAGTATAAAGGAAATGATATGGAAATTAGAACATTCCATGAATAATATATGCTTATCACAAAAGAGTAAAGAAGACATATAAGAATAAAATGTCAAAATGCAGACATAAATCCCACCTCGTCAGTAATTATACTTAATGTAAATGGTTGAAACATTCTAGACACAGACAGAGAATGGTGCAATGGATCAGCTTTGAAGATGAATGACCTAGCAATTTTTGTGCTCATTTATCTGCAGTTTCACTTTTTTGTTCCAATCTCCCATACTTAAACACAATCCAAATATATTAAATGACAATTTACAGAAATAAGCAATGCATGAGCTCTAAGTTCCTAAATTTTAATTCACAGTGCTGTTGATGAATATGTCTTCCCCAGAGCTTAAATTACTATTTTATTCAGTGTATCCACACCACATGTACTACCCACCCACTGGTTACTTACTCAACTTAGTAATGCCAATGGGTTTTTTGGTAATTAATCTGCTAATCATTAACCCAAAGCACAGGAGTCAGGATGCTAAAAACCAGTTTTTTTTTTTTTAAAAAAAGAAGTCATAAAGGACTTATTTTACATGGACATTCACTACTTAATAAAGAAAGAAACAAATATCAATTGATCTTGATGACATCTTGATCAAAAATAAATCTATTTGTGAAATTGTGAAGAGAGAAAAAAATCCTGGTTTTGCAGTTATACCCCCAGTTATTCAAGCCAGTTCATGTCCCTGTGTGACACTGTGCTATCCCACAAGGGAGACCACATTCACACAACTCATTATGGTATATTATTATCACTGTTCTATTTTACATTGGTGTGTTTTCATTAATGGCTTCCTATGCCTGATGGAAAGACTAAACTTTCCCTTACATGGTTATGTGGGGAAAATTTTAGTTTGAGGTCAGACACGTAATAGGGTGAGTCTTTTGTGTGCTATACTTGCAGCCTACAATGAGTGTCTGGGAACTGTCTTATGTTCAAGGACTTGAGAAGTTGGAAGTTAATATGGTGGCAAATACTGCCTGTGTACAACGACTTTGGAGGAGATGGAGACGGCGTGCCATTTTCAATTACGTCAGGCCAGAGATTGTGAGGCAAGTCAAGTAAATATGCCTGATAGTGGAGCAGCTGTCCTCTGGAGAGCATGCCATGATAAATGTGAACTTATTGTTTTTACATAGTGCCCCAAAATATCAGAGGCAAATATGCTTGATTGAAAGAATACATACATATCCAATAAAAACTACTGCAAAATCATCAACACCCTCTTCAGGAATGAGGAGAACTAATCAATAGCCGCACCAAGCCATCCACGACATATTGCCAGTGGTTCTACAAAGGAAACACCACTGCATGCGAAAGGATGAACCCACACAAAGAGGTGTATGCCGATCACATTGAAATGAAATGTTAAAATCTACAAATACATAAAAACAGAAGTCTTCAATAACCTGTTTCACAAGAAAATGGTTCAAAATCACAAATTAAATTAAGCTCACACTTTGTAAGACTGATGAAAGCATGTGGCATCTAAACCCTTCCCTTAAGAAACCAGGACAGACCTCCCAGAAACTCCCAAGAATTCATGGGGATGACTCCAGCTAAAGCTCCTAGCAATAGTGGAGAGGATACCTAAACTGGCCTTCCCCTGTAATCAAATTGATGACAACCCTAATTGTCATCATAGAGCCTTCATCAAGTAACTGATGAAAGCAGATGTAGAGGTCCCCAGAACCACTGAGCTAAGCTTCTGGAGTTCTTTTGAAGAGTGGGAGGAGGGATAAGAGGAGCAAGGGTGTTGCTGGGCCCTAACAGTTCCCTCAGAGGAGGGGAGGTAGAGAAAGTACAGCATCAACACTGATGCTGGGAGTCAGTTGCAAAGGACTAACTCATTTATTCAACAATGGGGAGAGCCTTATATACCTTCCTCCCAGCACCCAGGCTGTGTCATGATCTGGTGATATGGCATGGCTGTTCCTCATTGGCTGGGCATGGTCAGGAGCTCTGACAACATCTGTTGCTAGGCATCTTCCAAACATTCAGGAACATTGAACAGCAGCTGTTGCTAGGCCCTAGGGAAGACTCCAGGTTAGCTCATAATTATTCTCACTCACTAGTGGTCTCTAAACAAACAAACAAGAAAAAAAGCCAAACATGCCCAATCAGCAAACCACAACCACCGAACAGCTTGGGATCAGAAACACCCTGGACTGACCCTTCAAACCCCAGTCTAACTATAGGAACACCTGACTCACTCTTGAGGGAGGGGGGAAAGAACTGGATTTGGCCAGAAGTGGAGACTGA
>PVIH01016724.1:0-44552 GCA_004025045.1 Sigmodon hispidus
ATTCACAACAATTTCTAACTCCAGTTCTAGGGGATCTGGCACCCTCACACAGACATACCAGTGTACATACATACATCTGTACATACATACATACATACATAAAAGAAAAAATGTGTCATTCCCTTTAACCTCACCCCTTCATCCTGTCTCCAAGCCAGTTCACCGCCTCCTTTATGGACAGTCACACTGTCCCATCTAGCTTGTATGTGGCGTGTGCATCATCATTTTTTCCCTACTATGGGTATTGACAGATTAAACATGAGGAATATAGAGGAATAAAGAAATGCAACATGAGATATGTGTATGACAACACAAACCAAATGTACACAAAAAATTGAGACATTAAGAAATTTGAGTACAGGCTGAACTGGTGTAGGTGAACCCTGTTGATTCTATTTGCTTGTGGCCTGTGTTTCTGTGTTAAATCTGTTAGACGTGGGTATTTTATTTACTGCTGAGACAGTGTTGGGAAGTGGCTTCGGAGGACTGGGAGAGAAGAAGGTAAGTGCAGTAAACGACAAAGTGTCTGCCCAGCACCCTCACTGTGCAAACAAAAGAAAGAAGATGGTTGAATAAAACACACTGAGAGAGAAAGACTGAGCAGAGGAAAGACAGGAACCATGTCTATCGAGGTCATCAATTCCTGAAGCCAGGGGACACAGCGAGCCTCTATCTCCATTGGGAGCTTTTGAAAATCCGTCACTCTCATGTCCCAGCACTGGGTTTCCAGAGACATCCATGGCACTTGACAAGGACTGAAGACCGACTCCCAAGAGTGACCCCAGAGCCCCATGGATAGATGCTAAGGACATGCTCTTGCCAGTGACCGGGTACAGACCAAGTTTACAGACCACAGACCCCACCTAGTAGAGGTCAAGCCTTTCCCTCTCCCTGAGACAGGGTTCTTGTGTATAGTCTTGGCTGTCCTGGAACGCAAAGATGCCTCCAAGCACTGGAGTTAAAGGAGGGAGTCAGCACTGCCTGGCCAAATGCCTCCTGACTGTGAGACTAAAGGTGTGTGCCACTGTGCCGCCGCTGCCACCTCCACCGCCGTCACCTGACCCGACAAGGAATTCTTAATGCTGAAGGAGCAAGCCCCAGAAAGGGCCTGGTTATGGAGGCCTGACTCAGTCCTAGGACTAGAGGGTTCTACTTGATTTCTAAGACTCTATGCTGAGACAGGAAAAGGGCCACCACAGCTGCAGGGCGAGACTCAGATGACAGAAAGAGCTCCCACCCCCACCTCCCACCAGATGGAGTTCACCTAAGGAAGCCCTGCGGAAATAAATGCTGGGAAGCTTCTTTAGGGCACAGAGAGAGGACACAGTAAAATAAGCCATGAAACAAGGTGTCAATTACTGAATCCGGTCAGTGAAAGCTCGTGGGATTCTTAGATGCAGAGACAAAGATGTAAACAAGCCAAGGTGAACATGCAATACCTTCACCTCTCTCAGCCACAGGAAGCCTGGAGCCCGCCTGCCCTGCAGCCAGGTAGACAGGAAGTAGGGACCAGCTACAGGCCTGAGACAACTGGTGGGCACAAGCTGAGGATCTATGGTGTCAGGCTGTGCAGGTGTCTCTGGAGAGCTCAGGGTGGGTGTGACATCAAGGAAAGTAGCCCTAGGGCCAGTTTAGGAGGCAGATGGCCTCTTCCATGGGCCTTGACAAGTGAGCCAGGACTCTCAGTAGGCAGCATGCCTCCTAAACTACAGATTGTTTGTTCAGGGTCAGCTTTAGTCTGCAAACATAGTTTCGGAAAATGTAAGCCCAAGAAAGGCTGGAAGGGCTGGGCGGTAGTGGTACATACAGGAGACAAAGGCAGGGGGATCTCTGTGAGTTCAAGTCTGGTCTACAGAGTGAGTTCCAGGACAGCCAAGGCTATACAGTAAAACCCTGTCTTGGAAATTTAAAAATAGTAAGAAAGAAAGGCTAGAAGGAAGAAGTGCCTGGCCTACCTAGGAGCCGAAAAGAGGTGACAGCAGCCTGACACCCTCAGGGGTGTGCACCTAGAAGGGCCACGCAGCCCTTTTGGGCCAGGCTCATTGCTGCCATGCCTCGGCTATGCTAAAGTACACAGGAACAAGGACTGTGGAGCCTCCTGAAGAAACTCCAGAGAGGCTCAGATCACTGTGGGAAGACACACAGGCCTCAGTCTGCAACTGGGAGGGGGGCATCCCTGGGGGACTGTGTAACCAGAAGAGGGTGTGTACAAAAAGAGAACCACTTTACCCTGAAGCAAGGACAGTTATCCAGCAAAGGGGTAATGTGACTGCTACCCCTAATACCTAAATCCTAGGATACAAAACCATAAACAAACAGACACACCTAAAAACTAAGGAACCAGCATGACACAGAGGAGGCCCTGGCTCAAAGCCAGAGAGAACCAGGGTCAATCTCAGCAACACACTATAACTAATATAGCAGAGGGACCCCTCAGCTAGATCCCAGTGACCAGTCCACAGGGTGAAGGAGAGGGCCAATCCCTGAGTGACCTCCAGGTGCTTCCTGGAGTGTCCTTCTCCACAAGGGGAGACAGGGCAGGGTGGACGGTGGGCACACAGAATGTTCCTGTGGGGATTTGTGGAGAGGGTCTGAAGTCTATGTCTGGAGCCAGGGCAAGGTCAGAACCAATGACGATTCTACCAACTGACTAAAGTACACCGGTCATAAACTGCCATAGATTGGGGGCAGGGGCACAGGACACACATCTATGAGAAGGTAACAAAGGGGATGGCACCTTGGTGGGATGGCACATTGAGCCTGAAGTAGAGTGGCCATGTGGCCAGCTGCAGCCCCTTCGAGACCTAGGGAAGTCACCAGATGAGGAGAGCCCCGATTACACAGCAGGAGAAAGTCATGTGGGCCCTGCTCCTCAGCTCTGTACAGGCCACCCTGAGAAAGCAGCACCACAACCCCTGCAGCCTTTGACTGAAGCAAAGGACAGTGTGGAAACTGATCCCCTTCAAGGCTCCCGTTTTCTAGGCCTTTATTGATAGCAGGAGTAGCTGTCATGGAGGTATGCTACCTCTTACTTCCAACACACCCTTACCTAGAGATGTGGGAGAAAGGGCGGGCTAGTTCCCAGTTGTACTTTTTGCCTATTTAGGATTCATTTCAGTGAAAATTCTTCATCAACTCACAAGACGTGGAGGACACACTGGGCCTGGGACTCACCTTGGGGGATGAGACCTGCATTCTAACTTGAGAGTCGGCCTAGGCTCTTCCGCATGGTCAGTTACCCTCTTTCCTACTCCCCCAAGGCAGATCCTTGGCACGGAGTTGGAAGAACTGTGCCTCCCCTGTTCTCTAGTACTTCTGCGCTCACCTGTATCTGGAGGACAATGGCAGAGAAGGGAAGGGTGGGCTATGCCCTTTCACAGCCGCAGCAGCACACACAAATGCAGCTGGATCTTCAAGACAGCCACAGGCTGGACGGTCATTTCCACACCACAGAGCACAGTTCTCAAATTAAATCCCTACAAAGTACCACACGAGGTGACACTTCATTTAATCCCAGCACTCAGGAGGCAGAGGAAGGCAGATCTCTGAGTTTAAGGCCAGCCTGGTCTACAGGACAGCAGCAGAACTACACAGAGACTCAGTCTCCAAAAACCAACCAGCGAACTGAACAACATCACCTCTAAAAGGCAAGGGAACTAAAACCATGCTAACAAGAATAGAGAGAATGTTCTCAAAAAACGTAGTTAGGCAGCCAGGAAGAGCTGGTGCTTGCCTTTAATTTCAGCACTTTGAGAGGCAGACGCAGGGGGATCTCTGTGAGTTCAAAGCCAGCCTTGTCTATAGAGCAAGTCCCAGGATAGCTGAGGCTGCACAAAGAAGCCTTATCTTGAAAAACAAACAAGAAGTATGTGCGTGGCTACCAGACTAAGAAAACTCTGGGAAGAGAAAGAGCAGAGCAGAGATGGCAGGCAGAGGAAAGAAGATGAAAATGCTCTGAGAAAAGGTACTAAGCCATTTGGCTAAACATGGGTTAGTTTTTTTTGGGTTTTTTTTTTTTTTTTTTTAGGAGCCATGTTGAGTTTATTGGGGGAATGAGTAGGGGAAGGAAAGGGAGAGAGAGAAAGAGAGACATGGGTTAGTTTAAGAGTTAGCAAGTAAGGGGCTGGAGAGGTGGCTCAGCGGTTAAGAGCACTGTCTGCTCTTCCAGAGGACCCGGGTTCGATTCCCAGCATCCACATGGCAGCTAACAACTGTCTGTAGTTCCAGTTCCAGGCAAGACACCAAGACAAATAATTAAATAAATAAAGAAGTTTTAAAAAAATTTGTTAAAAAAAAAAAAAAAGAGCTAGCAAGTAATATACCTGATCCATAGGCCAAACATCATGTAATTAATATAAGACTTTATGGATT
This sequence comes from Sigmodon hispidus, assembly GCA_004025045.1. Taxonomy (NCBI): domain Eukaryota; kingdom Metazoa; phylum Chordata; class Mammalia; order Rodentia; family Cricetidae; genus Sigmodon; species Sigmodon hispidus. Next base: position 4,372 of record PVIH01016724.1, read on the forward strand.
GTTTGGGACTGCTGGTCCAGATCTTGGGGCCAGGCTGGGTCAGAAACTTCTGACTACAGATGTCCTTCCAGAATCTTAGAAAAACATTTTATCTTCTGTGCACGGTGCTGACAACACAATATGATTTCTATCTATCCCAGTCCTGCCCTGGTAGGTCAGGTCAGGTCAGGTCAGCCACAGGAGGACAGGGGACACGCAGGATCCCGTGTTACCGGCTAGCTGTGGGAATTCTCTACCTCAAAACACTGGAATCTCACCAGCACCAATTAATCCTGGGAACAACTGGATCCACCAGCCAGCTCAGACACAGTGGTCTGGGGATGAGGAGACAAGGCAGGAGAGCCCTCCTCTCCTGGAGTGTGTGAGGCCTTCTGCCGCCATGGCCCTTCTTTTTTCTGGGCAGAGGGAAGACTTACTGCGTTTCTGTGACAGGGCACACCTGGCTGCGCACCATCTGCCCACCCATTCCTAGTGACTCTAGTGCCTGGCAGAGAAATAAAGGCCAGCTCCACTTGTCTATGCTGCCCCCGTGTGGCGGGTCTGTGGTAAGGGCAGCAGTCCAGTTTAGGTAGGCTGTTCAGGACTGATAGGATTCCCAGACTCAGAGTAGGGAACCTATCTCTCCACAAATGAAGCCCATGCTCTGCAACAGGAGCTTTGCCAGTGCTGATGGTGATCTTTATAACCCTTCTGATCAGTTCTGCTGTCCTGTTCAGAAGGGAGTGTGTGAAAAAGTCTAGATTTAAAACCAGTACAGTGAATTTTAAATACTAGCAGGTTTTAGGTGGCCAGTCAATTGCCTGCCTTGAAGCCCTTTACCCTGTAGGCCTCACAGGAAGATACATTCCTAAAACCTGTATGACCATCACTTACTTTATATCTTTAAAAACAGCCAGCTCCTAAGAGTTCTACATGCTAAATCTCCATATCCTCAGGCACAGACTGTACAGCCCTCTCTGTCCCCGTGTAGAGTGGTCAGCATGGTCAGCAGCTCGTCAGTACTTGAGTAAACACATAAGCATAATTCATCTGCAGCCCTGAACCGCATCCCTCCTAGAGGGAACATACAAGCAACTAGCCTCACACCTCAGTACTGGGAGAAGCGCTGGACTATCAGACTTTTTTTTTTTTTTTTTTTTTTTTAAATAAATTTGGCTGGAGAATTGGCTCAGCAGTTAAAGAGAACAAGCTGTTCTTCCAGAGGATCTGGATTTAATTCCCGGCACCGACATGGCAGCTCACAACTGTCTGTCACTCCAGTCCCAGGGGAACTGTCACCCTTTCCTAGTCTCTGTAGGTACTGTATCCACGTGTACACAGTAATACACGTAAGCAAAATGTCCACACATAAAATTTAAATTTAAAAACTAAAAATTAAATTTTAGCCAGGCATGGTGGCACATGCCTTTAATCCCAGCACTCAGGAGGCAGAGGCAGGTGGATCTCATAGTGAGTGGCCACATAGTGAGTTCCAGGACAGCCAAGGTTATGAAAAGAGACCCTGCCTCAACCAACTCCTAAATAAATAAATAAATAATAAAAGTAAAGCATGAATTTAGCATGCACATGGTATACAAACATACATTCAGGCTGGAGAGATGGCTCAGCCGTTGAAGGCTAGAGTCACAACAAACATATATTCAGACAAACACACATGTAAAATAAAATCTTTCAAAAAAATTTAACTTGCTTTTAAATTATAAAGTATGAATACTTAAGAAATTTTCTTTAATATTTTAAAGAATATACGGAGAACTTAAAAGCACCTAAGAATTTACTTCAAGGATATGTGGGGATGGGGCTCACGGGAATCATTCTGGCTATGCTTCCTGGCCCATGCAAATAGCATGCATCATGGTATTCTGGACACATAGAATATTACCTAATAAAGTTTCCTAACCTCCCCCACTGGCTGCAGCATCACAAGCCATGAAGCTGCAGTCTCCTTTGACATGGGCTGCTGGAGAGCTCAGGCCAGGCTGGGGCCAGCACTTCCCAGGCTCAGGGAGCATGCCAGGCCCTGCTCAGGCCCTTCTTTACCCTGGCATTTATCTGGCTTACTCTTTCTTTTTTTTCATCCATCATCTATTTTAGACTCTATTTTTTCATTTGCCATATTTATCTTTCTCTTCCTTTCAATAAGTCACTTTAAACATACTTGAGTGTGGAGAAGGTGGTTCTGTTGTTTCTAATACTAAAGGCAGCTTCTGTTTATGCATATGGGAATCCTGTTTAAAGCTGTGCTGGCCCACAGGGTACTGGATCATCAGGGACACTGTCCAGACCTGGACCAGAGTCCAGCAGGTAAGCCTGAGCTCCAGGATGCTGGTGGCTTCAGAACTTGGAGGATGTCCTGGGGACACTGGTGGCCTTCCGGGGTTAGGAAGCCCTGACTTGGCGCTGTGCACTTCCATTCCCCCGGGGTCCATTCATCATGGGATACAAAGACCTGAACCCAATTGCAAGGCAACACTAACACAAGGAGAGTAGTTAGCTTTCTTTCTTTCTTCTTGGGGCTCGAGACAGGAGCTCTCTGTGTCTTGGAACTCACTTGTAGACCAGGCTGGCCTTGAACTCACAAGAGATCTACCTGCCTCTGCTTCCTGAGCACTGGGATTAAAGGCACGCACCACCATGCCCAGCCCAGTTGTAGTCTGCTTTTCTAAAGGGGACTATAATTTCCTTAAATGCCAACACAATGGAAGTCAAAGAGACGACCAGGAAAATGGTCCAGATCAAAGGAGCTACAGAGTTCAGATGACTTACACAGCACTGACCCCAGGCTACTGAGTGGGGTGGCTATGGAGGCCAGTACGGTCTCCACTGATGGATGGAAACGGACAGATCAGATAACTATCAGACTATAGTTAGACAGACAGACAGACAGATAGATGTTAAATTTACTGGAGCTGATAAATATGTGACTGAGTAAGAAAACAATTCCTAGCTGTCCCTCTGTTTGGTTTGGTTTTTCAGACAGCCTTCCTCTGCAGTCCAAGCCAGTGTCACGCTCCGCTCCCTGTGTAATCCAAGCTGATCTCAAATTGGCTGTGATCCTTCCTGCTTCAGCCTCTTTAATGCTGGGATCACAAAGAAACGGACTCAGTCAGGTTTGAGAAACACACACTGGGGACTGGAGAGATGACTCAGCAGTTAAGAGCGCTTGCTGCTTTTCCAGAGGACCCAAGCAGTTCCCAGCACTGAAGAGCTTTGGAGATCCAACGCCTCTGGCCTGTGTGCATTCATATGCGCATAACCATATGCAGACATGCTAAACATAATTAAAAAGAATCAAAAGAAATGTCTAAAAGAAAAAGAAAAGAAATACACACTGTAGTCATGTGTGGTATCCCATGCCTGTAATCCCAGAATTTGGGCGTCAGAGACAGGAGAGTCACAATTTAAGGGTCAGCAAGATAGCAAATTCAATGCCAGCCTGGTCTACATGAGATCTTCTCTCAACAAAACAGAGCAAAGCAAATATATATATATATATATATATATATATACATATATATATTTATATATACACACACACACACCAGCCTGACAAATATGTACAAATGTTTTATAAAACCTGTTGTGTTTGTGTATGTTAATGTGTACATGGGAGAGGGCAGAAACACATATACTGAAATACACACACACACACACACACACACACACACCAAATAAATGCTGGTCAAGAAAAACTCCAGTGCTCCCTGCTATTTTTATGACTTTTCTACAAGCCTCTAACTATTTTGAATAAAAAGTTAAAAAAGAATAACAATCTTATCTTAAACCATTCAATCATTCACCTTCAGTCTTTTACATGTGTGTAAGCATGTGGAAGTACACTCATGTGTACATGTGAAAGCCAGAGAACAAACTTGGCTGTTAGTCCTCAGGCACTATCTACCTTTCTTTGAGACAGGGCCTCTCACTGTGCTCAAGCTCACCATGTGACAACATGGCCTGGGCAGTGAGCCTCAGGACCTGTCTAGCTCTGCCTTTCCAGCACTAGGGTGTCAACAGTGTTCCGGCTTTGGGGATCAGACATGGTCCTCGTGCCTTTTACTGACTGAGCCGATCACTGTCCCGGCACTAAGTTCTTTTACAGGACAAAGCAAGGTTTCTATTTGTTCCTCTGACTCCCAGACCTCAGGGCTCAGGAGTAGCTGCCCTGGCAATCGCAACATCTCTCCTTGCTCACCACCAGGGCTTTGTTTTCCTTCTGGGACTTTCTAGACCAACTGCATCAGTCTCTTGAATGCCATTTTCTCACAGACTTTCATTCTCCCTAGTACGTTCACTTTAAGTCTGGGGGCAAGCGTCTCACCGTCCCAGGCCTTGTGAAGTCCACGCTGTGTGCCAGGCTTTGCCGCATCTGGTTACTGAAGAGGCGGACACAGACGCTCTGCAGGTACTCAGGGGTGATCTGCAAGGACAAAGCCATCAGGTTAAGGCATGCAACCTGCCCATAGAACCTCTAAGGCCAACTAACTCTGGGCATTTCTGGTAGGTGAGCTGATGAAATAGCCAGGCTAGAGAGAGCATCTTACACTTTATCCTTGGTCTTAGTTTCTGCTGCTGTGACAAAAAGACCATAATGGGGTAATTTGGATGTAACTGGCCTTCATAAGCACATAGCGAGTGGTACTATTAGGTGTGACCTTGTTGGAGTGGGTATGGCCTTGTTGGAGGAAGTGTGTGTGTGAGACCTTTGAGGTTTCCTATACTCGGTGTCTCAACTTCCTGTTGCCTGCAAACTATAGATAGGGCTTTCAGCTCCAGCACCATGTCTGCCTGCATGCTGCCATGTTCCCCACTATGACAATGGACTAAACTTTTGAAACTGTAAATGAGCCATCTCAATTAAATGTTTTCTTTATAATAGTTGCCATGGTCGTAGTATCTCTTCACAGTAATGAAAACCCTAAGACACTTACAAACAGTAACATGGGGAAAATGGGTTTACTTTAGGTCACTACTCCAGAGTAGAGACTGTCACTGGGGGGAAGTCAGTAACAGAAACTTGAAAAATCCAGTCCAGGGCAGAGAATGTATGCTGCATATATACTCCTTAGCTCAATTTCTCCATTCTTACACAGCTCAGAATCAAGAGCTAGGGACTGGTGTTGCCCACAGTGGGCTGGATCTTCCCAATCAATCAGCTTACATCAAGATAACCTTCCAGAGACATGCCTATAGGCCAACCTGATCCAGACAGTCCCTCTTCCTAGGATTGTAGATTGTGTCAAGTGGATAATTAAAAGTAACCAACACTGCTGGGCAATGTTAAGGGTGGTGCACACCTTTTAATTCCAGCATTTGGAAGGTAGAGGCAGGAGGGTATCAGTGAGTTCAAGGCCAGCCTGGTCTACAAAGTGAGTTCCAGGCCAGCTAGGACTGTTACACAGAGAAACCCTATCTCGAAAAACCAAAAAATAAAATAAAAGTAGCCACTACAACCTCAGAGCTCTAGAGAGGAATTAACACATGACCCAAGAGATAAAAATAACTGACTACAGAGGTAGGAGAGATGGCTCAGCAGTTAAGAGCTCTGACTGCTCTTTCCTAGGACCAGGGTTCAATTCCCAGCACCCACATGGCAGCTTACAACTGTCTGTAACCCAGTTCTGGGATCCAACACCTTCACAAATACATGCAGGAAAAATACCAATGCATATACAATAAAAACCAAATCATTTTTAAAAAGGGCTGGGCACATGCCTTTAACCCCAGCACTTGGGAGGCAGAGGCAGGTGGATCTCTGTGAGTTTGAGGCCAGCCTGGGCTACAGGGATGGCGTGGTGGTTAAGAGCACTTGCAGCTCTCTCCCAGAGGATCTGAGTTCAGTACCCAGCATCCTCGTCAGGGAGCGCAGACTGACCTGTAACTCCAGTTCCACGAGACTTATTGCCCTTCTTCTTACCTCCTAAATTCATCCTTCATGCTTTACCCATTTTTTAAAAGATTTATGTATTTTGTCTACATGTAATGACACTGCATACATGCCTGGTCCCCAACGAGGCCACAAGAGGGCGCCAGACCACTCCTGGAAGCAGCTATGTGGGTTCAGGGGTAACGGAGCCCTGATCAAATGCAACTGTTTCCCTGTGTATCCCAGGCTGCCCGAGTGCTGGGATTAAAAGTGTGTGCTATCTTGCCTCTGCAAGAGTTCTTTACCAAGGAGCCGTCTCCCAGCCCCATTTTGATACCTGAGGTCCTTAGCATCTCTGCCCTCACAGTTGCAAGTCTCAGCTTTCGAAGTCCACAGCAGGAGCTTATGGGCTCACCTTTGATCATCCGTCACGCCATCCCAGGTGTCGCACCCTCCTGGCTGCTAGACGCATGTCCAGAATGGGGACACTTATTTTTTTTTAATAGCACAGAAGACAAACGGGAGGTGTGCGTCTTTCTTGGTAGTCCTGTGTTATTTGAGTTTGTGCATGCCTATTCAAGAGTGAATACAGTTTGTCTCTTCTGAAAGTCACGTTAGTCAAACCTGGGTCCATAACCTCTAGCTGTCTCTCCAGTCCCCTGGACCTTATTCTGAAGACTAGCCATGAATCCTAAGCTCTCTGGTAACAAAAACAACGTTATGGGGTACACAGAACCGGGGAGCAGTGCCCTGCCGGGGACAGGAAAGTAATGGACTACGTTGACTCACTATCCATCTTAGTTTGGGGGGCTTTGTTTGTTTGGTTGGTTGGTTGGGGTTTTTTTTTTTTTCCCTCTCTCTCTGCTTTTCTGTTTTGTTTTTGTTTTTTTGTTTTAAGACAGAGTCTTTTTTTTTTTTTAAACTTTATTTATTTATTTGCCTTGGTGTTTGCCTGGAACTGGAACTACAGACAGTTGTTAGCTGCCATGTGGGTGCTGGGAATCGAACCCGGGTCCTCTGGAAGAGCAGAGGGTGCTCCTAACCGCTAAGCCATCTCTCCAGCCCCTAAGACAGAGTCTTAACTATTTAGCCCTGGCTAACCTGGAACCTGCTATGTAGACCAGGCTGGTCTCAAACTTACAGAGCTCTGTCTTCCTCTGCCTCCCAAGTGTTGTGACTAAAGTGTGTGCCACTACACTTGGCCTATGAATAATATTTTAAAGGAAACAGAAATAAGAAGACAGAAACTGATAGCAAGGCGCGCACATGCTTATAACACAGGTAAGACACCACACGTGTTGGCACCATAGCTGCACACTGGCTAGCCTGGGCAGGCTCCATCAGTGAGGGGCCAGGAGCCCTAGAGCAATGTAGCCCAGGTTCCAGGGATGTTCTTTTTTTTTAAACTTTATTTATTTATTTGCCTTGGTGTTTTGCCTGGAACTGGAACTACAGACAGTTGTTAGCTGCCATGTGGGTGCTGGGAATCGAACCCGGGTCCTCTGGAAGAGCAGATGGTGCTCTTAACCGCTGAGACATCTCTCTAGCCCTCTAGGGATGTTCTTACCATCTTGCCACTGACGGTCGCCTCCAGAGAATCCACCAGCTCGGCTGTGACTCCGATGAGGTTGTGGTAGTCAGCTTGGATCTTGTTGTACCGCTTGAGGTAGGTCATGGCCCGGCGCTCGGCCTCCACCAGCTGCTGGTGCAGCTGCTGCAACATTTCTAGGAAGACAGTCTACATTGAAGCCCAACACAAGGAGATCAGGAGCAGCAAACCTGGAAACCAAGAAACTGTACTCTTCTCTGAGGCTGCCACAAGGCCTTGCAACACCACATAAGTGGTAATAATATTAAAAGACAATTCTGACAGCAAATGATAGCAAGGCTATGGGGAAGAATTCACTGTTGATGGAAATGTGAACTTGGCAGCAATTAGGAAAGCAGAATAGAGGCTCTCTGCAAAGTCTGTAAGACCAAGCTATACCATTCCTAGGCATACACCCTAAGGAAATGTCCCACCACAGATAAACATCCAGTTTACTGCTACTGCATCCACAATAACAAAAAGTAGAACAAGCCCAGATGTGAATGGCACGTGGATAGATAATGAAAATGTGACCACGTACACAGGGGCAGCAATAGAAGAGCCAGCTGAAGGTGCACCGGCAGGAGCAGCAGGGCAAGAGCCAAATGCTAGACACTGTTAAGGATATCAACAGCTTCTGGGCATGACAGTGCTGCTCGCCTTTAATCCCAGCACTCGAGAGGCAGAGACAGGTAGATCTGAGTTCGAAGCCAGCCTTGTCTATAGAGCGAATTCTAAGACAGCCAGGGATACACAGAAAAACCCTGTCTTGAAAAATGAAAAGCAAGAACAAACAAAACAAACAACAACAAAAACAAGCCAAGGACTGGCCCTGAATCATTTCGGGCCAGACCAACAATGACAAGTAGTTGAAAATCTCTACCCTTGTAGTGGGTAGAGAAACCTCAGGAGCTGCTGCAATGCTCCTAAGTGTGTGCCACTACACAGAAGCCTAGCAGTGACGGCCACACATTCTAGGTTAGTCCTGTGAAGGCACATCTAAACTCCTGCTCCTCCATGAGGTTCAGCAAGACCCCAGCAGGCAGAACCAGTCACATCTGGAACCAATGGGCTTGGGATGTGCAAGAGGAACTCGCACAAAGACGACACAGGGCTGCTGACTACACTATACCTGGTGATGCGGGGGGTGGGGGGGGTGGGGGAGTGGGGGGGTGTCTGGGGGAGGAGACTAGAGGAACCCTCAAATGCCATCAGTCCAGTTGGAAATTACCAAGCTTAATGGGTGAGCTAGGTAGGGTTTCCATGCAAACACAATCACAGACAGTAAGAGCACACTGTATGCTTCCAGAAGGAAAAGAGACTTGTCTTAGGGACTGGAGAGAAGGCTATCCTCTGTACATCATGTCAGAGAGTCAGCTTGAAAGGTGGCTTACATGACAGAGACTTCAGGGGATGGAGCACTCAGGCTATGGCATGGGCACTGCTATTTTTAACTGCTATAATCCACAATGAGAATCAAGAGCAAAATGCCTAACCATTTGCTGGAGGACTGACATGTGGCCACGACTTATCATAGATGGTAAAGAAATTAGTTCTAATAAAGGAAAGCTTCATTGTGTCTGGCCCTTTGTCTAAACTCAGGTATAAGAGAATCAAGTCCTTTGTACTGAGACAATAGGGGACAGGCCTGGAAAACACCACAGAAATTGGGAAGGCTACCACAGACTCAGAAATGCAGAAATAGAAATTGGTTTTAAAGACTTTCCAGAGTGGCTGGAGAGATGGACCAGTGGTTAAGAGCACTGACTGCTCTTCCAGAGGACCTGGGTTTAATTCCCAGCATCCACATAGCAGCTCACAATTGTCTGTAACTCCAGTTCCAGGAGATTTCATGTTTGCCCTGCAGGGCTTGGCTCTTGCTTCAGGTGTTTCACTGCGTTTTATTTTCCTGTTCTTTCCATTTGGATTAGGAACCTGTATCCTACCCACATTCTGCTACTATATAAATCTGTAACTTTTTTGTGTGTCTTTTACAGAGTTCAGTGCTGGGTTTGCCTTTAATCTTAGATGAATCTCTGGTATTGGGCTTCTGAGCAATGATAAAACAAGTAAGCTTTTGGGGGATTGGAGGAAGGGAATGGATGCGTTTTCACAATAAGATGCTAATTAGTTTCTGGGGTCAGCGGTACAATCCAATAGTATGAATGAGTGTCTCCCATATATCCTCATTAGAGGCTTAGTCCCCTGGGTGCAGCTACTGGGAAGACATAGAAACCTCAGGAAGGACCTAGAGGCTTCACTTTGCTTCCGGTTCATTATCTAAGTTCTTCCATGTTCCTTACTATTACCATCGGGTCAGAGACCCAAAGCTGCCTGATCTGGAACTGAGAACTAAATCAACACTTTTCTCTGGAAGCTAAACCAGTCATGTGTCTTTTCGGGCCTATGGCAGGCTGTTTTAAAAATAGATAAAAATAGATAAAAAAAATTTAAACATATATAAAAAAGAGAGTCAGACAAAGACGCCATCCAGCCACCCAAGAAGCAAGATATAAAAAATAAATAATCCACGAGTCACGTGACAAGACAGACTAATAAAAATAAGTTAAATTAAGATACAAGAACTAACTAGCACTATGCTTGAGCCATAGGCCAAACAAAATATAATTGATATAAACTTCTGTGTGTTTCTGTGGAACTGTGGGTCTGTGGGTTTAAGTGACGGGCCAGACAAGCCAAAAACTCATTCTACAAGCTTCCGGTATTCATTTCATCGTAATGATGGAAGATGAAATAAATACGAGGAAACCAAGGAAAAAACGAACATTCAAACCTTCCTGCCTCAGACTACCAGACTCTCCATATGGTCACAGCTAAATGAGCACTCATTTGCCAGCTCCCTGGTAAGCGGAATTAAATAATTTACTAATATTTTCTTTCCATATATATATATATATATATATATATATATATATATATGCTGGTGCTAGAGATATGGCTCAGAGGTTGGAAACACTGGCTGCTCTTCCAGAGGACCTGAGTTTGATTCCCAACACCCACATTGCAGCTCACAACCCTGTGTGACTCCAGATCAGAGGATCTGGTGCTCTATTCTGGCATCTGAGGGAGTAGACTTTCATGGACTCAAAACGCCTATACATGTAAAATAAAAACAATCTTTTTAAAAAGCTTAACTCTCTTAAACAAAACACAGAAAATTCAGGTCAGGAAGTTCTCAATTCCTGACACTGGTCTTCTTGGAAAAGGACCAAATTTTCGTGTAGGAAAATCCCATCTGCGGGGAGCTGGGAACCCTGCCATCCTTTATCACAAACACTTCCCAACAACTGAAGGCATTTCCAAAACATAGTATCTAAGACAAGACCAAGGCAAAGCATGGCAACTAAAGCCACCGAGGCCACATTAACTAGTTTTTCTCACTTTCCTTAAAGATGAAATGCTCCAGTCAAAATTATTGCCCATGGGGGGAATAAAATCACTTAATGTAAACGTTCAAGACTGGAATTACTTTGAATGTTTAAAAAATGGAAATGCTGACTAAAAAACAGTACTGCAGCTGACAAGTTGGAGGTAAAAGCTGAGCTATTAAAATAATTTCTCTGCCCCAGGCTGGCTGCAGGCTTTCACTGAGCCAGCCTGTGCCTTGGCTGCTTCCCTTTCTCTCCACTTCTTATGCATCTAAGATGCTCGACATGATGACACTCTCCATCTTTAAAGAGTGAGCCTCAGGAACTGCACAGAGCAGGATCATAAGGCACTCTGTAAATATTTAGACTTTGAAAGCCCTCATTTGCCAAGTCCACAAATTCTCTCCGTCTCTGTTTCTTCTCACAGTTTAGAAGTTGAGCTGGCAAAGCTGTTCTCATGAAAGCTGTAATCAGGATGGTTGATTTACCTTTGCTGTTTTGTCCATTCTCCTTCTGGATGAGAAAGCAGCTCAGGAAAACAGGGCCCTGGGGCATCTGATGTCATGAGGCTGATGAAAAGGACTGACCAGACAGCGGGTGACCAGAGCTGCAAAGGCTGCAAACAGCAGGACAGCAGTTTCCCATGCTGCTCAGTCACTGTCACCCCTGCACTCTGAGAGGTGACCGCCAGGAGAACCACACACTGCAGTGTCCCCACAAACTCCACACTGGCCTGCTTGGCCCTAACGAAGGCCTTTGCACTGCGGGCCAAGCCTTCCCAATACACTCTTTGAACCCATAACCCTAAGCCTGCCATTGCAGCTCTAACGCTTCAGCACAAGGACACAGCCTGGGGGAGGACAGCACGCGCCTAAGGCTGCACCTGGAGTGGGCTGCCTGCCTTCCACTCCTTGCTCCCTCCCACGTGTCCGTACAGTGAGCAGTCACAGCTTCTGTTTATCTTAGGGATTTCTTCCGTCTCTACTGACAGCTCCATGCACACATGCTGTGCAGGGTCTAATTTAACTCATTTCAGTGAATTTCTATACGTTCAGAGCTCTATGTCCAGCGCTATAATCACCTCTGTTCTTTTTCCTCTCCTTTTCTTTTCTTCCAGGGCAAGAGATCAAACCCAGGCTTTGTGCATAGCAAGGCACATCCTCCAGCCTCATATGAGAAAACTTTGGACAGATGCTTGCCCAATAAGAAAAGACAGGTGCTCTTGCAAACTAACAACAACTGGGAAATAAATCAGTCTCCAATGGGAGGGGTGACAGAGCATTCTGCTATTCTTGAACGGGCTCCATTTACAGCTGTAACACTGTCTCTCTGTACTCTCAAAAGTATCCCCCAGTCAAATTAGATTAGGATAATGGCTATACAACTGTCTCTAGTCACTAAAAATCAATGAATTTGACATCTACAATGGGTAAACTTTATAGTATATAACTATAAAACATGAATACTTAAAAAGAAATCTAGATTTGAATGACAAATCCAAATGCCATGACCTCAAGGCCTTACAAATGACTCAATGACCCTATGCAATGTAACAATTTTTCCAAGGAGATCTTTTTTAAAAGTATGGAAGGTTTGGTTTTTTCCCCTACCATGACAGTTATTGAGCTGGTGACATCAACATAAACCATAGGGCTGGAAAGATGGCCCAATGGTTAAAAACATTTGTCTCTCTTCCAGAAGGCCTAAGTTCAGTTCCTAGCACCCATGTCAGGTGACACACTCTCCTGAAACCCCAGCTTCTGGTGTCTAACACTTTCTTCTGGCCTCTGCGGACACCTGTACACACATACACACACACACATAAATATATCTTTCAAAAAACATAATAAGACCAGAGCCAAGTCTCAGAAAGCAATGAAAGTGATTTCCAGATCATGAAGTCTCCTCAGGCACTTAAGTCACTTTGTAAACAGGAATGCAGCAGATCTTCGACAGCTTGATGGTCTGAGGTACCCAAAAACAGTGTTGTTGCTGTGACCCCAGGGATCCCCACCCACTCACTTCAAAAGGATACATAGATGGTTAGAAGTTTTGGTGTGTTACTGGCTTTAAAGATTAAAGCTAAAAACTTTTCCAGCTTCAGCTTTAATTCTGGAGTCCAAGAATCCTGAAGAAAAAAAAATCAAATAAAACATCAGCTCACTAAATAGCCGTGTACTAACCAAGCTGTGGACTTTGGGTGACAGTCCTGTCAGTTACAAAAACCAAACACGAAGCATCCTACAGAGTTGGGAGAGCATGGAAAACAGGATTTTTGATGTGTGACTGATTCATTTATAAGTAATTCAAGGACCCACAGCAGGGACAAATAATTGCCACATGACTGGAATATTTCATGCAATTTAAACACAAGAATGACAGGTAACCTTATTAGGCTGAATACCAAAATTAATTCAGTATAGTCTAGACGTGCATGTCATGGTAGATGTGACACAGACAATTATCTCTTAAATTACTAGACAACCTGCAAAGAAAGGCAGTCACTTCTAGATCTCATGTAGATGAGAAGTGGTACCCTGCCACACTGCTTCATGTCATGGCAAGCACTGTAATACAATTTTAGTTCAATTTGTCCTTCAAAATGAATTACTGCCAGTGGTGGTGGTAGATGTCACTGGACAGGCAGAGGTAGGTAGATCTCTGTGAGTTCGAAGTCAGCCTGGTCTACACACAGAGAGAACCCCCTCCCCCTAAAAAATAAAAAGAAAAAAAATGACAGAAATTGTGGAAGAAAATGTCTGACAGTAAATAATTACCACCTCACTTTGTATGTGTTGAGGTTCTGCTATGTTATCAGGCTGGCTTTGATCTCCTGAGTGCTAGGGAAATAGGCAGGTACCACCATGTCTGGCTGGAAAGGGACACATGGCCTCGTAACAAACTTCCTTGGGATAATTTTGTTTCTAATCTTCACATAAAGGTATCTTCCACTTAAACCAAAAATTCTACAAAAAAAAAAAAAAAAAAGCGTGCCAAGTCCAAGTCCATACCCACTCCCTCTTGGCTCCTTTCCCACATTTTCCTCTCTTTCGGTCCACACCTGTCTTTGTCCACACCCCCCAGCCTCGTTATCATTCCATTCCTTATGCCATCTGTTTTTTAGACATAATACTGATAGACAAGAAGAAAAAAAAAATCCCTTCTTTTCAAAAGATTTTAAAATTCTCGGATGCTGCAAGATTTAAAAACTTTTAGTGTACATACTATGGGTTGTCCTGTTCCGCAAAGCTCAAGTTGAAATTCTTGTCCCTGGTACCTTGGGACATGAAGCTGGTGGCAACAGGACGGTGACAAACAGCAGATGCATACATACAGAATGCTGTGGGCCCTTAACTCACTGTCACTATGCCTGAATAAAAACGGGACTCCCACACACACAGACGGACGGAAGATGTCCAGAGGGTGTGTATACAAGCCAAGGACCATCTGGGTTTACAGCAGGAGCACAGCAGCCCAGATGTGGTCTCAGGCATCTGGATCCCCAGACATCCTGTTGGCCCAGCTTTGCCCCAGGAAAACCATGTGCTTCAGTTTAGGGCTCTGTTCATTCCACCATCGAAGGAGTCTCAAGAAAAGGGCAGTGAAGTGGCCAATGTAAACCAAGGCATTTTAGTTATTACTGTTTGTGTGTAATATATGTGAGCATGGAGGCATGCATGCCACAGTGTATGGATGGAGGTCAGAGGACAGCTTTTTGTTTGTTTTTGAGACAGGATTTCTTGTGTAATAGTCCAGGTTATACTGGACTATCGTAGACCAGGCTGGCCTTGAACTCACAGAGGTCTGCCTGCCTCGGCCTCCCGAGAGCTGGCATTAAAGGTGTGCGCCAGCACTGCCCAGCCAGAGGACCTTCGTGTCAGTCCTCTCCTTCCACCTCGTAGGGCAGAATCCCTCTTGCTTTGGCAGCTGTGTATTTCATGCTGGCTGACCCGTCTCACTCTTTTCTCACTATAGGAATGCTGAGATCAGATGGCAGCAACCACATCTGGTTTTGTTTTTTTTCTGGGTCCCAGGAATCAAAACCAGGTGTCACACTGTGCAACAACTACCTTTAACTGCAGAGACATCTCACCAGCCCCATCAAGGAATTACATTTTTTTATTAGTTATCCATTTTATTCTATGTGTGAGTATTTTGCCTGCATGTATGTATATGTACCATGTGCTCGCCTTGTGCCTATGGAGATCAGAAAAGGGTATCATATACCCTGGAACTAGAGTTATGGATGGTGGGTTCTGGAAATCTAACCCAAGGGTCCTCTGCAAAACCAATAACATGTTAACTTCTGAGTCATTTCTCCACCTCCCCAATCAAGATATTTAAAAACAGTCAAAACGGGCTCTGGATGTGGTTTAGGAGGCAGAGTGCTTAGAAATAAATGCTAGTATGCTAAAACACTAAATTTGATTATTAATACTGCATAAAACTGGGCATGATGATGCAAGCCTCAAATCCCAGCACTGAGAAGGTAGAGGCAGGGAAATCCAAAGTTTAAGGTCATCTCCATTACATGTTGAGTTCAAAACAAGTATTTGGGACCCATGAACCCTCCCGTCAACTTGTTCTGTGTTGGTTACTATTTTATATTACCAACAAACAGGCATGTCCTACTCATTCTGTGACAGTGTTCTTGCAACCAACATGGATAGGCTGGAATACAAACTTTATGCATGAGCGTCTTTTTTTCCTTTCCTTCTATTGTTCGTATCTTTGAGAAGAGCACTTTGTGGGTCTGACGAGCACTTGACCCCCACTCCAGAGAGAAGTGTGAAGAGCCAGGAAACTGGGCCAGCTCTGATGAAGTCCGGGACCAGCCACTCGTCGTGTCTCTCAGTTTCTTCCCATGCAGAACACAGGCTTTCAAGTGTGCACTCATGGCTGCTTGTCTGTCCTTCCAAAACTACATGCTCTGATTCTTCAGAGGAACCCCAACAAACACAGCAGGACTACTAAGGACGTAGGGACACGGTTTCCCCTGAGCCCTCCTCACTTTAGGGGCCTGCAAACTTCTTGATTCTTTCCTAGCCCCTAATCTAGGGTACCTACAAGTTAAGCAAGAGCTCCCCTCTGAGTTACACCCCAGCTTCTTTTATTTTTGATTTTGAGATAATAGGATCTCATTTCATTGCCCAGGTTGGCCTTAAACTTCCTGCCTCCATCTCTGTACACCAGGCTAGACCCTTCCATCTCTTTAAATCTTTACCAAGTTTAAGTCGGTCCCTGGCACGAGCAAGCACTCGGGAATTTTCCCTGAAACAATCATAGGTGTTGTAAGTGCTTCCACAGGAGGGCTTCACTGGCACAGTGGGCAGAAGACACACTGATCACTACACAGAAACTGACTAGCTGATGTACACTTCAAACTTTTATTATTATTATTTTTGTATTTATGCGAATGCACATCTGCCCAAGGAGGTGAGTGATGTGTTAGCTCCCTGAAGCTGGAGTTTCAAGCAGTTGTGAACTGTGAGATATGGGTCCTGAGACTCAAACTCAGGTGCTCTGTAAGAATAGCATGTGCTCTTAACCACTGAGCCATTTCTCCAGAAAATAATGTGCACTTTTAATCACAGTATTAGGAAAACAGAGCTCTGTGTGAGGTCAAGGCCAGTCTATTCTACATACTGAGTTCCAAGACAGCCAGGACAACATGACATAGTAAAAAAGAGCTGGGTATGGCGGCACGTCTTTAATCCTGGGACTCGGGAAGCAGAAGCAGGTAGATCTTTGTGAGTTCAAGGCCAGCCTGGTCTACAAGTTCCAGGGCTGCCAGGGCTAGAGAGACCCTGTCTCAAAACAAAAGTAAACAAACAAAAAACACAAAAAAATTTCAATATTTGTTGACACTGCAATACATATAATATGAAAATTAAAAAGCAAAACACCTTAATAACATGAGGACCTGACAAGAAAGAGAGCTATCGCAGAGACCACAATGAAGTGGACGTGAGAACCCTGAGAGCATAAGCCTTCGATCCAGAGGGCTCCATCAGTCCAACCCACTAAAAGACGGGGACAGCAAGCCAGTGGGAAAGGCAAGCCAGTCTAGGGCTCTTCACTCAGAGGCTAGAGCAAGAAACTGCACCTGCGCTAATCCTAACACAGATGAAGGAAGAAATCTCACTGGAGGCCAAAATGGTAAAATTTATCCCATGTTCTTTACCATAGTTTTTAAAATTGAAAAAAAAAAAAGACATGGATATAATGAGAAAAATCATGGACCCTTAATCAGCTATCTAGAAGATACAATAAAGATAATGGAATAGAGATAATATATGAAGAAATCAAACAGAGAATTTTTCAGAACTCTTTGAAGATACAAGGCATCATATTGAACAGGTTCAGCAAATGAAATGAGAAATTTCACCCAGGACACATTAAAGTGAAATTATACGATCTCAAATCCAGAGAGAAAAGAATCACTCTCACCAGACAGGTGACCCCAAAGCAGCAGCAAGGGCGACAGGGAAGATGTAGTTTGGTTAGGTTTATATGTAAGGGGTCACCTCCTTAGGACCTATGCCGTATCCACAGTGTGCCCTAACAGGCATATTTAAGAAAGGTCAGGGGGCTGGAGAGATGGCTCAGCGGTTAAGAGCACCGTCTGCTCTTCCAGAGGACCCGGGTTCGATTCCCAGCACCCACATGGCAGCTCACAACTGTCTGTAGTTCCAGTTCCAGGCAAACACCAAGGCAAATAAATAAATAAAGTTTAAAAAAAAAAAAAAAAAAAAAAAAAAAAAAAAAAAAAAAAAAATAAAAAAAAAAAAAAAAAAAAAAAAAAAAAAAGAAAGGTCAGTTCACACTAACAAGCTGTAGCGCTGATGGCAACAACAAAACATGCTACTTTATGGCACAAGGAAAGCTTGTTACAACAAACCAGATGAGCAGTTTAAAATAAAATCTTAGAGTGCTTGCCTGGCAGAAAGGGTAGAGCCAACTGCAAAGGGGCAACACACGGCAGTCTTCAGCAGTGACTAAGGTAAAAATCCTGTACCTTGATGGTGGTAACAGTAGTTACACCTACATACATATTAACTGTACCTGTCAGGAAACTGACTTTACTTTTTTTAAAATTTATTTATTATGTACACAGTATACAGAAGAGGGCACCAGATCTCATTATAGATGGTTGTGAGCCACCATGTGGTTGGTGGGAATTGAACTCAGGACCTCTGGAAGAACAGTCAGTGCTCTTGATTTACTAAGCAGGGTTTGAAAAACGGATTTGATGTATGTTCATGAGTGTGTTTGAGGCTAAAAACTACGTTTGTTTACTTAGCTAACTGTAAAGGGAATCATATGATGTGTCTTCTCTGGTATCTGATGTGGCTTGCTGAAAATTCTGTCAACGTGTGGTTCCATTCATACAGATCATTATTTCCATTCTGAGACTACAACCCAATTTCCTTCTGCATGTCCCTACTGATAACTAGCTGGGCTGCTTCTAGGTCTTGCTATGTCTCTTACAGATTTACATATATGTAAAAGAACATATAACCACAGCTAGTATAGGATGGTAAAAAGTAAGTCAGACACTACCCAACCATTTAATGGAATAATTATATAAATTAGGGCTAAAATAAAATAATAATAATGAGGACAAGCCCTAGGTCATTCAGAAACCACCAGTACAGCAATGTGGTCCAGATTCTGACACGCTGCACAGGCGGCTGCTTACCTGGAAGAGTTCTTTAAATGAGGGGTGGACCATAGGGTTGGGCACGAATGGGAGAGCATAGAAGGGAAGAAACTCTGTGGTCTGGCTCAGGGCGGCCCCTTTGGTTTCCAGGTAGGTTTTGAAATAGGAAATTCTCTCATCTAGCTCCTGTTTGTCCTGAAGAAGGAGAGCATACGGTCAGGGTCTTTGGCTTAGTACTCAGTCCTTCTGTTCACCCCGTCCATTCTGTGAGGCTCCCTAGGTCCCATCCATATCACCAGCACTGCCCCATCTGGCCTGGCAAGACACACTGCTCCAGTGTCTAACATCACTTTAGGCAGGAATGCCAGAGGACCAATGTGTGATTCCCATGCTCTTTTACATCACTGGCACCATTTTTTCATGTCCTTAAAAGGCTTCAGGAATGTCATTTTCAGCGTCAGAACCAATCTCACTTTGTCTACCATAATCTACTAGACTATTTCTCCATTTTGGAGAATTAGTGAGGTGTGCCCATCATTGCTTCCACTTTCCAGACATATAAACATTTGTATGCAGTCCCATGCTGCCCTTGGAGAGGTTTCAAAAGGAGAATGACACATCTTTGTAGTTTCCTGGAACAGAAGGGCTTGCCTTCCCTTCATAAAGATAAGGATCGACCATGCCACATTACTGTTCCACAATAACTCAACTCAAGGAACCCCCTCCGTCACTGTTCCACAAACAACCCAACTCAAAGACTCCCAGTGAGGACGCTGGAGGCTTTAGAACTGGTACTTTTTTCTTCCATCATATAAGCCCCACCTTTTCCTTCCTGGGAGCATACCTCACTCAGCCTAGGCCATGAGGTCCTCTTATGAGCACTTGACTTAGAAAATAGATAACACTGACTTTCTTTTTTTTGTTTTTTTTTTAAAAACAATCTCTTTTTTTTCTTTTTTTTTTTTTAAACTTTATTTATTTATTTATTTGCCTTGGTGTTTGCCTGGAACTGGAACTACAGACAGTTGTTAGCTGCCATGTGGGTGCTGGGAATTGAACCCGGGTCCTGTGGAAGAGCAGGCGGTGCTCTTAACCGCTGAGCCATCTCTCCAGCCCCCTGACTCTCATATTAATCAAAATAGAAAAATTTTTAGACAGAAATAAGGTGAAACAAAACAAAACAAAAACAAGAGAGAGTCTGCCCCTCCACACAGATGTCATACTTAGAGAAACAGCCTTCCAAGAATGGCTACTTTGTGGTGTGAAGCTATGCCCTGAGCACTGCGCCCTCCACTGGTGTCCCTGACACTCCAATGAGCTCCCATAAGAACTCAGGCCAGTGTCCCTGTGAGCGATCAAACATCAGCTCTGTGTTTCACTGTTTCATCCATAACTGAAAGCTCATCTACCACAGGGGCTTGCCACGCCAGCCCTCTGGGCTCCCTTTTCCCATCTCCAGCCCATGTAGAAAAAGGCAGCAGAAGCTAAATTCAAGCTGCCCATGCACCTTCAACACCACTTCTCCACTACTTGCCTTTAAATATATGATCTGTGCCTTTTCTTAGATACACAAAATTACCAAATAAAGCAAATTTTCTTTGATGAGTTTCCAAGAACCTGAGGTATTTAGAAAAACTTTGATCATAGAAATTACTAACTGAATATAAATTAGAAAATAAACTTCTGAAAATGAAGCCAAAAATCACTTATCAGGACATAAAATGGTCACAAAACTAAACCAATGCTTCTTTGAAATCTATGGCCTGTTAGGTAACTCAGACTGACCCAAACCCCAAAGCGGCCTACCGGCCTTCCTCCAGAATACTTCAAAAGATAGATGGCGAAATGGATGTGAAGATAGAATTCCAGCTTCTGGGCCAGGGAATCAGTATCTCTGATGGAGCTGGGAACATGTTCCTCCCACAAATCAAAGAACACTTTCTGGTCTCCATTGTCAAACGCTGCCACCAAATCCTTCTGCGGAGAAGATATAGTAAGAATCCTTGATGATGCTCATTTTCCCAACATCCCAAACTCTCATCACCTACCCATTGCTAGATACCTGAACATTCCTTCCCAGAATCCTTTGGCTGCAAAACCCTATGAGCACTCCTAGTTTTTCAGACTTTGCAAAACCCAAGATGGAATCCATGAAACACTAAGGCCTTCAAGACAGAGTTCTGAGGCCAAAGGACTCATGGGAACATGAGTGCACTGAAGCCTGCCTATGAGACTACAAAAATTCCATGGTGGAGAACAACAACTTCAGAATGCTGCCTTACCCTGAGCTACTACCATCCATCACTCAGTACAACCCAGAACTTGGTTTGTTTGTTATTATTTTTCGAGAAAGGATTTTTCCATGTACCCCTGGCTGTTCTGGAACTCACTCTGTAGAGCAGGCTGGTTTCATTAGACATCCACCTACCTCTGTCTTCAGAGTGCTGGGATTAAAGGCATGCATCATCACAGAACTTTTTAAAAGAAGCCCCATAAAGCATCTCTATCTCCTCCAAACAGGCAGCCTGCCAGCTATGTGGAGAGCCAGAAGAAAGCACAGGAAGCCATGCACAGCCCCCAATGGAGGTGTGTGTGGCATGGGGGGGGGTACGACACCTGGTCAGAGGCTCCTCACTCTCTTGTGAATGAAGACTATATCAGTAAAGTGACTCTGCCCAGGAGCATGCTGCTGGACTAGGCTTAGCCCCATGTTGCCCTCTCCTAAGTCCCTTGCAACCCAGCCAGACACTCTGAGGAGGCTGAGAGTTCTGAGACTGTGGATGAGGGGAGTGCAGACTCACCTGGTATTTTTTTTTTTTTTAACTTTATTTATTTATTTATTTATTTATTTATTTATTTATTTATTTATTTGCCTTGGTGTTTGCCTGGAACTGGAACTACAGACAGTTGTTAGCTGCCATGTGGGTGCTGGGAATCGAACCCCGGTCCTCTGGAAGAACAGCCGGTGCTCTTAACCGCTGAGCCATCTCTCCAGCCCCTCACCTGGTATTTTAAGGCTTAGAGTCATAAATTTTTTTTAAACATGTCTCAGCAGACTCTACATATCAAACTGTCTGTCTACAATTTATTCTAGAGTCTGCATTTGTAAACCTGAAATTACAAACCTTTGCTATGTCATTACCATCACATCTGTACCTGGAAATGGTCCTTGCTTTAAAATCTCTACACATAAAACAATCCACTGTCACTATGGTCACAAACTGATCCTTTGTTAGCCAGGGTCACCAAGATGAGAATGAATACATACCACTAGACAGCTTAAGGCCACCAACCCTTAGTAAATTTTGCTTAACCACTATTGGAGATACTTTTGTTGTCTGAGTTTATTTTAATTATACCTATTTAGAGAGAATGTGTGTATATGAGTATGTACATGTGTGTGGTGTATTGGCACATGTACCACATCGTGGATGTGAAGGTCAAAGGACAACTTTGGGAGCTGGCTCTCCCACCACACGGTTCTAGCAATCAAACCCGGGTCGTCCAGGTTGGAAACAAGTGTGTTTACCCACTTAGCCATCTTTCTAGTCCGGCTTTTGGCTACATTCCCTCATCCCTACTTTCTGCCTCAGCCTCCCAATTGCTGGGGATAGGGTGTGTACAAGCATACTCCTGTTTGCTCCATCAGTGGGGCCCCACAGTAGAGTGGTATATACTGTAGTATAATAATAAACAGTAGCAGGGCAGTGTTGGTGCACGCATTTAATCCCAGCACTTGGGAGGCAGAGGCAGGCTGGTCTCTGAGAGTTCGAAGCCAGCCTAGTCTACAGAACAAGTTCCAGGACAGCCAGGGCTATACACAGAGAGGAACCTTGTCTCAAAAACAACAATAACAACAGAATAATAAATACAGTAGTAGCTAATAGTTATTGATTAGATAACCAAAAGATAAAGATAAATAATTATTAAACACATCCACAACAGGAAAAAACAAGTATTAGCAAATATGGATGAAACTGGACTCTTCATTGTTGAAGAAAATGCAGGTTTGTTTTATGTATATGGGTGTTTTGCCAACATGTATATCTATGCGCCACATGCATGCCTGATACCTGGAGAAGCCAAAAGACGTGTCAGATTCCTTGGAACTGGAGTTATAGATGGTTATGAGCCACTCTGTGGGTTCTGGGAACTACACTTAGGTCCTGTGGAAGAATAGCCAGTGCTCTTCACTGCTGAGCCATCTCTTCAATCCTTCCTGTCTTTTTGGTTTTTTGTTAGCAGCCATCCTAACGTACTTAACATATGATACCGTGTGGTTCTTAGGGCATCTCTTTGATAGCTTTGGGTCATTTTTATCTAACTTTAAAGAACTTGCAATTTTCAGACCATTATAAGCATCTTCACAGAGCTGAAGACAAGGCCCGGTCTTACCTGGATTATCAGTGGATTAACAGAGCTGAAGGCCTGGTTTTACCTGGACTATCATGGATTAACAGACAGGAAGGCATGGTCTTACCTGGACTATCATGGATTAACAGACAGGAAGGCCTGGTTTTACCTGGACTATCATGGATTAACAGACAGGAAGGCATGGTCTTACCTGGACTGTCAGTGACCTGGGGTCCTTCTTTAATGATCCACCTGGAGTTTTACATAATGGCTTTCCTTTCACTTTGCACTCTTTTGAAAATGTCTTCAATGTGTCTTCAAGTTCAGCGAAATCTAAATACTGGAACAGAAATCATAATTCAGGAACAATAACAGCAACAACAAAAACTTAACAAGTCCCGAACACTCCAACTAACCAACCAATGGTCAAATGCCCTGAGCACACATCTTTAATGCAGACATTTCAAAGGCCATCAGAAATATGTTCAAACAAGAATGTCTGCTATCAAAAAGACAAGACCTGGGAACAGCTCAGCATGTGATGCTCTTGCAAAGGAGCCAGGCACCCCCAGCAGGAGGTTCACAACTTCCTGTGTTACTCCAGCTCCAGAGGATCCAACGCCCTCATCTGGCCTCCATGGGCACCTGCACTCGAATGCACAACATGCACACAAACACATAAATCATGAAGTAAGCCTTCAAAAAGATAAGAGCTAACAGAGACAAAGAAAGCAGAGGAAAGGGAACTTTCTGTACTGTGAGTGCAACAAAGGCCAACACAGCTGTAATGGAAAAGAAGTGGGGGTTTCTCAAAACACTAAAACTAGGAAGGATAGTAATAAGAATATGTTACATACATGTATGCAATTGTCAAACAACAAATCACTCAACAAAAAAATCAGAACAGCCCTATGATCCAGCAATCTCATTTCTGGGTATAGATAGGAGAAAAATAAAATCCATTTTCCAGAGTGCTATTTGCACATGGGTATTTCTACAACACTATTCAAGATAGCCAAGACACAGGATGAACCTAGATATCTACCAACAGATAAATGAGTGGGTAAAAAAATGTAGTAATACTAAAATGAAATATTACAGCCTTAATCGTGTCACTGGTAACACAAATGGCATTGGGGACATACATGAACACATGAACACACACAAAAAGATAAATATTGTAATTACATGTGTATGGGTGGTTTTGCCTATAGGTATATCTGTGCCCCATATCCAGGTCTGGTATCTACAAAAACCAGAAGGGGGTGTTGGATTCCCTGAGAGTGGAATTATTAGTGGTCGGTTGTAAGTCGCCATATGGGTACTGAGAATCAAACCTGGGTCCTCTGGAAAAGCACCAGTGACCTGAACCTCTGAGCCATCTCTCTGGACCTACTACATTCTAATATACATGTTCTGGGGACCTGAGTTCCGATCCCAGTACCCACAAACAGTGGTTCACAAATGCCTGCAACTCCAGTGTCCCACTGTGGCCTCCATCAATAGTCCCACATGCAATGCAAACGGCCATACAGATATAAACACACAAATAATCTTTAAAAAATGATTTTCTGGGGCTGGAGAGATGGCTCAGAGGTTGGGAGCACCGTCTGCTCTTCCAGAGGACCCGGGTTCGATTCCCAGCACCCACATGGCAGCTAACAACTGTCTGTAGTTCCAGTTCCAGGCAAACACCAAGGCAATTAAATAAATAAATAAAGTTTTAAAAAAAAAAAATGATTTTCTGTGACTTGTGTTTCATATAATTACCTCTTTCACCAGTCCAAGTAATTCAGATTCATGGGCCAAAATATCCCCCATAGTGAATCGTTACTGGTAATTCTCACAGCAGAAATCTCTGCAAGAAAAAACATAAGACAAAGGTTAACTTCAACCACTTGACAAATTTCGAATGGGTGGCTGTGTGGGCAGAATACAGTACCCTGAGACAGGCACATAGTAATCCCCAGAGCCTTCGACAAGACAAGAGGTCACATGACTATGGGGATGCGAAGATGCAGGTGGCATTAACTAATCAGCAGTCCTTTAACCACAGAGATAAGCTTGGATTATCAGGTTACTCTAAAGAATCACAGAAGAAAAGGCGGCCAGTGTCAGCATGACAAGATGCAGAAAGACGGACTTGTCACTGCCGGCTTTGCAGACAAGAGGATGATCACAAGTCAAGAAGGGAAGGCAGAAACTGGGGACCAGGCACACTGTCCTCTAGCTTGTCCTCAAAGAAACAAGCTGCCAAGACCTCACTTTGCCACATGCATCTGAGTCCCCTTGGTAGATGACCAAATACTTTGTGTTGCTATGCACAAGAAAGGTTCATAGCAGGCTGCTAACCTCCAGAACTTCAGAACACCAAGCCTGCACTACTTCAAGTCACCAAGTTCATAGAAATCCTTCACAGCAACATTAGAAACCATGACAGCTGAGCTGTGGTTCCATTGGTAGAGTTCTTGACTAGAAGGCATAAAGCCCTCTAGTACCTCATAAACTGAGGGTGGTGGCACACATCTGTAATGCTAATACTTGGGAGGAGAAGGGTGTGATACACGCTCCTGTAATCCCAGCTTGTGGGAGGCATTTCTAGGATCCTACAGATGAAAGCAGACTCCTTAGGTCCATCTCTCTAAGCCCTTTGTAGCTCTACATTGATCTACTGACTTGAACCAAACTGGCCGTCAAGTAGTTTCAACATACATGGAAACTCAATGGTGCCCACAATATATCCTACCGTCAAGGCTGCATCTACACAATTCCATCTGTTTTGATGCGCTTCCTGCAAACATCTATATCTTGCTTGGTCTCCAATTAAAGATGCCCACCTGAAGAGACTTGCCCATCTAGCCCATGGTTCCCAAGTGCTGTGGCTCCTCAGGAGTACTCCCACTGGCTGACTTCAACATCTTGTCACTGATGCACCTGCATCAGAATCCCCTTCAGAAACTCGGGGCAAGCACTGTGTGTGGCACTGTGCCTTCAGTGCCTGCTAGACAGCCAGACCCTGACAGGTCTGCAGCTGGAAGGGAAGAGAATGAAAACAAGAGCTGGGCTGGAGCAATGGCTCAGCGGTTAAGAGCACTGACTGCTCTTCCAGAGGACCCGGGTTCAATTCCCAGCACCCACATGGTGGCTCACAGCCATCTGTGATGACATCTGGTGCCCTCTTCTGTATACTGTATACATAATAATAAATAAATCTTTAAAAAGAAAAGAGGCTGCCAAAGGTTGGAGCCATGCTCAGTGACTGGGAGAACTGTTGCCCCCCTAGAGGGCCTGGGTTTAATCCTCACACCTACATGACAGCTCACACTGTGTATAACTCCAGTTTCGAGGGAATTCATTGCAATAGGCATGCACGTGCTGTGTACACACACACACACACACACACACACAAATAGGCAAAATACTCATACGTATGAAACAAATAAATCTTTTTTAAAAAAGAAAGAAAAATCAGGCAGGCTGAAAGCTCCACGTGGTGACACAGGCTCGCCTTTAATCTCAGCACTCACTCGGAAGAGGAACAGGGATCTCTGAGTTTGATGACAGCCTAGTCTACAAAGTAAGTTATAGGACAGCCAGAGCTATGCAGAGAAAGCATGCCTTGAAAAACCAAATAAATAAATTTAAGTTAAAAAGCAGACTGAGGAAGCCATAGGGAGCAAGACAGTAAGTGGAAATCCTTCATGGCCTCAGCGTTGGCTCATGTCTCCACCGTCATGCCCTGCCTGAATTTCTGCCCTGACTTGCTTTGATGAAATGATGCAGAATAGTTAAAGTAAAATAAAGTTGGTCCTCTCCTTCCAACATGTGGGTCCTGGGGTTCCAAACTCTGGTCAGCAAGCTTGGTCAGCAAGTGCATACTCTTGCCAGTTCAAGGTCACCCGTTTGACAACCCTCTCTGTTGGATGGGCATCCCGTCTCCTTAGCTCAGTGAATTTAGTCCAGACAACCTCTAGGCTAAATAAAGATCATCATGTTTGGCACGCGGTAACAACTTCTGTATTTCCACCCGCGAAAGATGTAGGCCTGCAGCTGGCTAAATACAAAGATGAATTTGTACAGCAAATACCGCTTCCACTTAGATTCAGTGAAGTCTGAGCTTGACCTGGCTCCTGAGAGGGAAAGTTATTAATGAAAACTATGGAGACGGGGGAACTAAACGCCCCAGGCTATGGAATTCCTTCCTGCTGCAATGCTCAGCTAGACGGCCTAGGGCCACTCCAAATCCGCCCCACGCAGCAGAACGAGGGGTTCCTGGGTGAAGCAATGAACCTCGGCTTGGTATGCGCAGGCGGCAGCCTCAGCCCCTGACCTCGTAGGAACCAGGACTGACCATGCTAGCACCCACGCCGGGTGCCCAGCCTGCACCGCCGCGCCCAGCCGCATCTCGGGCCGCGCTTACCAGCTGCAGGGCTGCTCTCCCTCCTTCCGACCGCCAGCTCTCCCGCCGTCACCCCGGCAACCGCCACCGCGGGATCACGTGATGCGATGCGGCCAATCGCGCAGGGCGAGTCCCGCGCGGAGCAGCCTGGGAAGGAGGGTGCTCTGCAGCGGAAGTGAGGGTTTGCAGCGTGGCGTGCGGGGTTTACCCCACTTCCACCTCCGACAGAGCCTTCCAGAGATTATAGAGTCAATTCTTTTCATGTGAATTTAGCTTTATGAACAAACAAAAAAACGGAGAGTAGCGAGATGACTTGGAGGCTAAAGGCGATCTCTTCCAAGCCCGACGACAGAAGTTCGACCCCAGGACTTACCTGGGGAACAAGAGCGTGTATTAAAAAGTACTCAGGGTTCTACTCAGTCTACTCTCCCCAGTGCTGAAGGCAAGGACAAAAACCTTCCCCTTCCGTAGGAGTGCTGAGGCTCTGTATGGAAGTCTATTTCCCTCCCCAGATATTCTAAAACTGGGAGATTCGCAAGGCTATATATATGTGGACTGTCCAGGGAACTTGGAGAAGGGAGGTGACCTCGCCTTTGAAGAAGTTGTAGAGTGGTCTAAGGCCCCCATCTCCTGAACTCTTTGTCCTGTCAGCACCCTTATGAATTATGATGTCTTTCGAGCCAGGAGAGCACTATGTCCTGTTCCGGTAATATGAATTGGAAATAATTTTCCCTGGATGTATTTTCAGTTAACATTTATTGTCAGTATATCTATGTAGCTGGGGTTACCAGTAAAATATAGGACAGCCAATTATTTTTAAAATTTCAGATCACTTTATCAGGAATATATCTGCAATATTGCCATATTCTATTGTACACATATGGTGCTGTATTTTGAATTTGTATTTGCTAAATACATAACCATGTTTGTGTCCAGCATCATACTAAGCGAGTCACGTGGGTTCTTTGATTGACTTTCATGTGTATGGGCTCAGGGGCACACTGTTGTACTTTGCTAGTATTCGGTGCCTCTGCAAAACGGCCACAGTTAACAAATTCTCCACCCTCTTGTTTTCCAAAATCCCCCATCTGGGAAGGACCCAGATAAAACTGTCCACTCTTCCTCATGAATTCCATGCAATTCAATTTCCAAACAACTTGCAGTTGACTCAACCATACATCTAACCATTAACCACCCTAACCATAAATCATTCCATCCCTCCATGCAAGTATTAGATGGTACCCCTGCTCTCTATTGCAATTACCCGAATGAAACCCATCTTTTTAACTGATCAGGTTTTGTCTTTGCTAAAATGAATTCCATGAGGTAGAACCCTTTGGGTGTGGCAGTTAAGAGTACTGGCTGCTCTTCCAGATGACCAGTTCAATTCCTAGCACCTACAATGGCAGTTGATAACCATCTGTAACTGTAGTTTCAGGGTCTCTAATACTCTTTTCTGGCCTCTGAAAACACTGCATGTACATGGTACATAAACATACATGCAAGCCAAATAAACATACATGTGAAAAGTAAAATTTAGAGCTAGAGAGATGGCTCAGCCATTAAAAGCTACCAGAGACCAAAGTTCAGTTCTCTTATCCATTTGGTGGCTCACAACCATCTATAATTCCAGTTATTGGATGCTTTTTTTTCTGGGCTCCACAGGCACTACACATATGGAGTACACAGACAAAGAGACACACATAAATAAAAAGTGAATAAAAATATAAATAAATACATCTTAAAAGGCTGTGCTTAAAAAAGTGTGTAAGAAGGGATTCCTCAGAGTTCACAGAATGGGAAGAGCAAACCTAATGCAGGTCTTTGTGCCTCTGAGCTCTGACCAACAATAAAAACACTTCTAGGGAGTAAATAGATGGCTCAGTTGGTAAATGCTGTACAAGCGTTGAAGATCTGAATTCAGCTCTCCAGCACCCACTGGTCTGCTGGTGTGCCTCTGTAACTCCGATGCTAGAGTCGCTGGGAGGCAGAAACAGATGCATCCCTCGAGTGCATTAACCAGCCAGCCTACCCAAATTAATACGTTCAAGGTTCAGTGACAGACTCTGTCTCTAAATAAATACATAAAGATCGAAGAAGGTATTTTTTAAAGATTAGATTTATTTATTATGTATACACTATTCTGCCTACATTTACACTTACACACCAGGAAAGAGCACCAGGTCCCATTATAGATGGTTGTGAGCCACTGTGTGGTTGCTGGTTACTGGGAATTGAACCCCTGGAAGAGCAGCCAGTACTCTTAACCCCTGTGTTATCTTTCTTGCTTCCCCAAAGAAGGTATTTTTATGTTCAACTTTGGCCTCCACATTCACTTGAAAGCACACGCACAGACTTGCACATGGACCACACACACAGACAAGCAAAAACATATACATGAAACCCTCCAGAGATTTTTTTCACTTCTAGATGCATTTGCCTGATTGCTGGAATTATGCTCATTGTGTCAAGCATGCCTCTCCCATTTGGTAACTATGGATTCAATGTAATCTGACAACAACCTTGTTGAATTATAGCTGTCATGATCACCCTTGAGTAATCCTGGTTGGTTTCCCACAAATAGTTTCTCAGCATACCATAAATAGCCAAATCCATGAGAGTGGTATGTAGGACTTGAGGACTGGACCCTGGTGCCAGGAATATGCCTGACTCTTTGATATTAGCCTGAGACAAACCAGGTGCATTCCAGCTTGAATGAAGTCACTTTTATCCTGATTGCTGTATAAAGCCCCAAGTTGTAATGGTCATTTGACCCACATTGTAGAGATCTACCTGCAAGTCATGTTTCTGTTAATAAATCTCCAGTAAGTTGAACTCTGTAAAACCTTGGCTCAGTCAGCCACATACTCTTGTCACAGGGCACCTTGGGCCAGCTTCAAACTCTGGAACTCTGAGTTCTTGGAGAATAATAACACACCCTACTCATCCCCTCCCTACCCCAGAGATAAGCAGATGGTCCAGACAATTAAATTTCCTCCGCCCCACTGGCCACAGATTGCTTCAAAGTGATCATGTAACCTGTTTGAACAACTCCAAACAGAGCCAGTAACCATCTTTTGCAGGGGTTTTTCTACTGAAGTATGGTCTCATCACTGTAAAATAGCACCCAGGGAAGCCTACAGTCATGTTCACCACAAGGAAAAGCCTAAGAAAATCAAACCATCATCCAGTAAGCTGCATGGAAAGTGCTGGGGTATGAAGAACCAGCCTGCCTCTATCTTAGGCTTAAAAGCCATCTTATAGCAAAGACACACTAAGTTCATCCCTGTTTGTGATTAAATCTCTGTTTCTCAAGGATTGGGCTGTGCCCCACCTGTAACCCTAACTACAAATGGTTCTGTACTGACTGTTCCAGGAATACCAATCATGTCTGTGTTTCAAAAAGTTGTTTGTAACCATCTTGCAACCCTACCTTAGTTTCAAAAGATTATATAACCCTATGACTGACTAACTGTTGCTATGACTACCTGTTGTTATGACTGCCTTATTAATGCCCTCCTTACGACCCTGTCTTTGTTTCAGGAAGGACTAACTTGTTTTGTTTTGTTTTTTAACTTTATTTATTTTTATTTATTTGTCTTGGTGTTTGCCTGGAACTGGGAACTGGAACTACAGACAGTTGTTAGCTGCCATGTGGGTGCTGGGAATTGAACTCCGGTCCTCTGGAAGAGCAGTCAGTGCTCTTAACCACTGAGCCATCTCTCCAGCCCCAGGACTAACTTGTTATGCTTATGTTTTGCTCATATAACCCCACCTGTTTTGCCTGCCGACCCCCCCCAATTTGGAAATCCCTTACCTCCAAGTTATAAAAGCCTTGTCTTCCTCACATCCAATGCTGATGTCTCAAACTACACCTTAGGGGGAGGCAGCTCATGTACACTAATTTTTTAAAAGCCTGCTTTAAATAATTGCCTACTTTGGTTAATTTGACCATGACGATTGGGGCTGGTGGTCTTTCCCATCGTTGGGATTAATAGGGCTCTGGGCTCTGGTCTCAGGCCCCGGGGCCCCTGAAGCTGCCCTCATCATTGCAGCTCCTCCATCCATTCCGTGAGCCACACTCTTTCTCCAGGGTCCCCTGACAGCTGCTCCATGCAGTCTGTGAGCTACACTCTCCAGCATCCTCCCATCCACTGTTGTTTTCTCTTTAAACAGGTTCAAGTTGGGTTTCTATTGCAACCAAAGAGGCCTAGCTAGTAGAGCTATTTCTACATATGTCTTTCAAATGGGAAAAGAGTCTGGCTTTGTGATGCATACATGAAACCCATTGCTTCACTTCTGACACTCTATGTGTGGAGGCTTTTCCCTATACACCAAGTATACAAACCAGGTGTGCACTAATTCAGGTCTCGGTAGCAACCTGGAGCTGCAGTCAGATCCCATAGGGTAAGAGCTCCGCCTACAGAACAGGGCTTTCCTCCCTAAAGTGGTTTGGTCACAGTGACCCGAAAGTGATTAGTCGTGGTACAAGTCCATACCACCTGGTACAATTAACAGGCGTTTAAACTGTCATACTCTCTTAGCTATGTTTCCTTGTAAAATGTCTTTTGAATTTTAGGACAACCAAGTGATGCTTAATACGAGATTTAAAGATGATTTATTTACTAATTATTATTTTAAATGTGTTGCATTTAAGATAGAGGGGAAAGAGAGAGAGAGGAGAAGGAGGAGCCTGCAGGAGTTGGTTCTTTCCTCGCACATGTGCACTCCAGGGCAGGTTATCAGGCTAAGAAGACTTGGTAGCAAGCATCTTTATCCACAGAGCCGTCCTGTTAGTCCTGTTTATTATTTTATTTTATATGTATGTTGTGGGCCTTTGTGAGTTTACATGCACCATAAATAAATATACAGAAGCCAGAGTGACTAGAAGAAGGTGTTGGGTCTCCTGAATGGGCGTTACAGCTGCTGATTATGAGTTTCCAGATGTGGGTGTTAGGAACTGAACGCAGGTCCTCGGCATGAGCAGCAAGTGCATAGAACTTCTGAGTCGTGTCTCCAGCCCCTTAGCCACTTAGATTTGCAGCTTCCTCTGCTCAGTGCCAGTGTGCATCTGCCCTTGCTGTCCCATGGATCCAAAGCAGTATAGCATGCAAAATGGCTCAATTTCCAGGCTCTTAGAACTTGCCAAAGCACTCATTTGCTTTACAGGTTTTTGTCTGACCTTTCTAGCTTTCTCAAAGCAGAACAAATCCTAACAGTGGGCCTATGAAAAAAAAAATCAAAATATTAATTATGAAAACTTCAAATAAATGGAAAAGTAATAACTACTTTAATGAATCTCCATAAACTCATCACTCAGATTCAAGGATTATCTGACATTGCTGCTGGGAAAAACTCGACCTCAGAGTAAATCCTTGGAATATGCAGAACACTTCAGGCAACGTCTGCATCTGCATACTGGACATCAAAGGCAGGAGCTAAGCTCTGCATTCAGGGGACAGGAAAACATCAGCATCTTCAGCCTTCTGTGGCCCCAAGCTTGAGTGCTCTAGAGGGGTGGATGAGGATGGAAGTAGAGGAATGGGTATCTGTGACATGCCCCATGATTCTAGAATAGCTTCATCTATCTTTTTTTAAGATTTA
This sequence comes from Sigmodon hispidus, assembly GCA_004025045.1. Lineage (NCBI taxonomy): Eukaryota > Metazoa > Chordata > Mammalia > Rodentia > Cricetidae > Sigmodon > Sigmodon hispidus. The sequence continues at coordinate 37,234 of PVIH01016724.1, forward strand.
TTTTTATTTATGTGTATATGTGAGTTATGCTGCGTATGTGTGGGTGCCTGTGGAGGAAAAAGGACACCAGATCTCCCCGAGCCAGAGTTAGCATCAGCAGTGAACCACCAATATGGACGCTGAGAACTGAATTCTGAGCTTTGAGAAGACCAGAAAGTCCTTTTTTTTTAAAAAAAAAAAAATAAATAAAAAGTTATTTTATGTGAATTGGTATTTTGCCTGCATGTACAACTGTGTAAGGGTGTCAGATCTTGGAATTACAGACAGTTGTTAGCTGCCATGTGGATGCTGAGAATTGAACTCAGGTCCTCTGGGAGAACAGCCAGTGCTCTTAACCGCTGAGCCATCTCTCCAGCCCCCATCTCTTTCTTTTAAAAATTATATTTTCTCTGTTTTTTGTTATATTTAAAGATTCATGGTAGACGTTTTGCAGTTGTCTTTGTTGGAGTGAGTACCTACGATGCCTCGTGGAAGGTTCGATCTTCCCGGGTGGCCCCTCTAGCCAGCTGGGTGAGGGCTGCTCCCAGACAAGCACCTGCAGCTCAGCCTCCAGCAGCCGCTGTACCATCTGCAGCTGGCTCACCTGCTGCTGCACCCAGGCAGCCAGGCCTGATGGCCTAGATGGCTAGCACTATGGCTGGTGTGGCTGTGGGCTCTGCGGTGGGGTACACCCTGGGCCATGCCATCACGGGGGGTTTCAGTGGTAATGCTGAGCCTGCAAAGCCTGACATCACTTACCAGGAGCCCCAGGGAACTCAGCTGCTGGACCAGCAGTCTCATGGGCCTTGCTCTCTTGAGAGCAAATAATTTCTGGAATGTGCCCAGAACCAGAGTGACGTCAAGCTCTGTGAGGGCTTCAATAAGGTGTTGCAGCAGTGCAGAATCGCAAATGGTTTAATCTAATTATCAAGTTCAAACTGAAGAAATTGAAATGGGCTCTACATAGTTCATAGTGCATGTGTGGACCCTGAGTAAAGCGGATTGCTAATAGCTCCATTATTTCCGAATGGCCATGAGAGAGTTCTCACTGGGCACATAAGTGATGGCCTCCTTGAACCAACTATATTGTTTTGTGTGAGTTAATGAAAATAAAGTGTTATTCTGAAAAAAAATTCATGTATTTATTATTTTATGTGTATGAGAGTTGCTTGGATGTTTAATTACTACATGCATGCATGGTACTCTTGGAAGTCAGATGAGGGTCACTAAGATCTTCTGGGACTGGAGTTATGGATGGTTATAAGCTGTCATGTGGGTGCTGGGAATTCACCCAGTTCCTTTGTAATAGCTAATAGTAAGCTTAACCTCTGAATCATCTCTCTAGCTCCAGTACTCAACTTTTTCAAAAACACCAAACGAGGAAGTGTTTTAATCCCAGCACTTGAGAGGCAGAGGTAGGTGAAACTCTGTGAAGTTGAGGCAAGCCTGGTCTACAGAGTGAGTTTCAGGAAATCATATTCAGTTACTCTGGCCTCTGTCTCTCTTGGAAGGGATGCTCCAGAAGGGTTCCTGCAAGCCAGGCACACGTTCTTGTAGTCTTAACCCAAACATCAATCTTCTTTGCCCTACATCTACTTACATTATGATGGTTGCTTCCAGAGTGAGATTCTCAGATGATCTGAAGTGTGAGAAGTGACAGCTGACCTACGGAGGAAATGCTTCATTGTTCTGACGATAAACAGGACAATCGAGGCACATTATGTTTCACTCTTTCTAGTTATAATGGCTGTATGAGGAACCACCCTGTCTGAGCTCACAGGTAAAATGTAAACCTCTCCTGGATGCCAGGACTATGCATTTGATGTGGACCAGCCCCTGAATCCAGAAGATAAACCATGGGCCGGTGACGAAAGCATTCGAAAGAACTGACCCTGGGCTGGCTCTCAATGCACAGCTAGCCCTGGACAGGACTTAGAATTTTGCTGGCTGTAGCTGGAGTGAGGAGGACCCTAAGCTGGGATCCTGGTCTTGGTGACTCAGAGATGCCCAGCGGGGTTGCAGACTGACCGGCAGGTGGTGCTGTGAGCATCCGCTGACCGTCTGGATAAAACTGTCTCAGCGGGGCGTCCCCGCCACCCACCCAGGTCGCACCCAGCCAGAGAACGGAGATTTGCCCTGTGGGCTGACATTTGGGGTGTCGCTGCCGTGACCTTGGGCCTGGGAAGGACGGGGTCAGCTGGAGGTCTTGGGAAGAAGTCATCCCATCCCGCCCCACCTTCCCTCGGTGCTCACTTCCAAGAAGCCGGGCTCAGGCTCGCTAGCCTGGCAGTCTGGAGGAGGAGGCGTTCCCAGAAAATCGCTCGGGCCGCGCCCCCCCCCCCCCCCCCCCCCCCCCCCCCCCCCCCCCCCCCCCCCCCCCCCCCCCCCCCCCCCCCCCCCCCCCCCCCCCCCCCCCCCCCCCCCCCCCCCCCCCCCCCCCCCCCCCCCCCCCCCCCCCCCCCCCCCCGCTCCGGCTGTTTTTTCCTCCCATCCTACCTCCGCCAGCTCCGACGACCTCAGGCGCCTCCAGCCTGCAGCCAAACCCATCCACCAACCCTCTGACATGAGCTTTCCAGTCCTCAAGGGCATCTTCCTTCCCAGCCCCAGCTAGTAGAAGGACTGGTTGGGAGATCCGGGTGTCTTCGGGTAGGCACAAACATTTCAGGCAGGCTTAAGCCGCAAAGGGCCTGATCCCGCCCAGGCAGGGCAAAACCGGGCCTTCTGTACTCTGTCCGTGGACTGCGACTGAGAAACAGTCCTCACTGTGTAACCTGTGAGTGCAGGTCAACCAAAGGATCCCCAGGACCTTCCAGGGCCTCCTCCATGGTGTCTGGGGATCCCTGAGGATAACTGCACCTGCCCTTGACTTCCTAAAATCTCCGTCTGTTTCTATTGAGATGCCCTCACTTTTTGCTTTACTTCAAGGCAAAACTGGTCCTGGATAGCCATCTCAGACCCACAGATTCTGTTTTTGGTAACCACAGAGCCTGGCTCTGGGCAGCATCCTCCTGGTGGGGTAGGAGTGGCACTAGGGGACAGAGAAAGTAGCTCAGCTGATTGCTGGGACCCTCTTCTGTCTTGACATAGTCAGGATCCAGGTTTCTGTGCAGAGCAGCATGTGTGTATGTGTGTGTGTGAGAGAGAGACACACAGGATGACCTGGATGGGTCCCCACCCTGTCCTGTGCCTCCGTTCCCCTTCTGCCTGGTCACTATGTTCCTTCCCTGAGTGAAGGTTAGGAAATAAACATTTTGAGCTCCAAGAACAACTGTAGAAGGAGAGGGAGGCCAGTTTCTTCCTGGCCTTCTCTCTGGAAGGCTGAGCTGAAGCTGAGTTAGGGTAAGGAAGTGACACCAGCATTCTGGGGTGATGAGGACCCCGGCAAACCCACTGCGGCATCGCATCCCATGGCCCTGAGGAGGGTGCTCCATGGCAGTAGCCTACTGAGAAGATGGTAGCCTAGAGGCTCAGTAGCATCACAGTCTTGGTCTAGGCTATAAAGCCTATTTAAGTTATCTAGATCTTTGCATAGTTATGATTCTGGGCCAGGCCTTTCACCACTGACATGGCCCTTGTGAAACTCAGAACCCACGTCTGGGAAAAAAAGCCAAAATAAGGGACCCTCTCTAACCCTCATTCTGGTCCTAAGGGCTCCCAGTGTTCTGATGTCCTGACACATTTTTCTAGAACCATCTGTCTGCAGGAATATGCATCTATCTGAAAGCAAGTAATAGAATCATTATAGACAGTTTTCCTTACTTATTTTGAAAGTCTGTCTTGTCCAGCATCAAACTGAGAGTCTGCCTCCAGCTGGTAGTCCCTCAAAATGGGGTGCAGTGGAGGAAGCTCATCTCTGGAAGGTGTTCTCCCAGTCTTAGCCCTCTACCCACCCACTTTGCTTCAGGAAGCTGTGAGCCCTACCATCGGAGAATCCATTCAGTTTCTCTGCCTGCTCTGTCCTTACATGACCTTGTAGGCGGAGAACTTTGCAGAGGCCAAGCTTGCTGGAAGAAAGGTTAGAGAGGTACCCGGGCATCCCACTGAATGTGCCAACATGGGCCACAAGTCTCCACCTTCTCAATTTCCGGCTTTCATAACATGCTTTGTACCTGTTGCTGGTGGTGGCAGTACATGCTTTAATCCCAGTATTTAGGAGGCAGAGGGGTCTCTTTGAGTTTGAGGCCAGCCTGGTCTACAGAGTGCATTTCAGGACAGTCAAGAATACACAGATTAATGCCTGTCTCAAAAAACAAAGCAAAAACAAAACAACATGCCTTGTAGTATTCTCTTTCTTATCTTAAAATAAAGTTCTTAGATAATACACTCTGTTTACCCACTCTTTATTTTTGTTTTTATTTTATGTGTGAATATTTTGCCTATATGTTTGTCTGTGCATCATTTGTGTGCCTGGTGCCTACAGAGGCCAGAAGAGGGTGTGAGATGCCTTAGTACTAGAGTTACAGACAGTTATGAGCTGCCATGTAGGTGCTGGGAATTGAACCCAGGTCCTCTGGAAAAGCAGCCAGTGCTTTTAGCTGCTGAGCCATCTCTCCAGCTCCTGTCCACCACTTAAAAATGAGTTTGGGCTGGCAAGAACATAAAAGTTCACTTAGAGAGGGCTGTTGGGATGGCTTGGCTTGTAAAGGGGCCTGCTGCCAAACCTGGAGGCCTGAGTTTGATCCCCATGACCCACAGGATGAAGGAAAGAATCAAAACAGACAGCTTAAAGTTTTTAACCTACACACACACACACACACACACACACACACATCCCACATACATACACACACCACACACACTACACATATACATCACACATACCACACCACACACACCACTCCACCACACACCCCACATACATACACACACCACAAACACCACACCACACACACCCCACATACACACACACACCACACCACACACACTACACATACACATCACACATACCACACCACACACACCACTCTACCACACACACTCATACCACACACACATCACATCACACCCCCACACCTACCACACCACACATACACACCACACCTCTCACATATACCCCCACACACCACCCAGCACACATACACATACACCACACTACACATATAGCACACCATACACACATCACACACACCACACCTCCACACCCCCACACCATACACACACACCACACATATACCCCCCCACACCCACCACACACACCCGTAATACACACACACACTCCACAAACACCACACCACACACACATCCCACATACATACACACACCACAAACACACCACACATACACACCCCACATACACACACACACCACACATATACCACACACACTACACATACACATCACACATACCACACACACATCACACCACACCCCCACACCACACATACAGCACACCACACCTCCCACATATACCCACACTATACACAAACACCAGACATACACCCCCCCCACACCCACCCCACCACACACACCCACCCCACCACACACACCCATACTACACACACCCACACACCACACACACTAATCCACCACCCACACACACTAATACACCACACACACACCGTACCACACACACACACTGGAGAATGAGTAACCAGGAGCCTAGGTTGGTTGGCTTTGCCTTTTGAGTAGACTCTTCCATGTACTTTGGTCTTGGTCTCAGGTTCAGTGATAAAGCATGACTTTGCTCTGAGCCAGAGGTATGAGAATATTGTCTAACAGGCCCCCAGATCTTAGCACTGCTGATGCCAGATTAGAGGCACCAAGACACCATTTTGACCTAAGAGCCCAGCACACAGACCCCAACAGCTGAGAAAACAAGAACAAAGACCTAATCTATCATAGTCCATAGTTCTGGGAAAGTCCCTAAATGTACTAAACTTGTGTAACGGCTGTTCTTAAATGCCAACCTGACTACATCTGGGAGTAACTGAAACCTGAGTGAGTTGCTGGGTACATTTGTGAGGAAATTTTTCTATCTTTCTTTTTTTTCCCCTCCTTTCTTCTCTTCTCCTCCCTTTTCCTCCCTCCCTCCCCCCCATCTCTCTCCTTTCTTCCTCCCCCTCTCTTTTTGAGACAGGGTTTCTGTGTAAACCCAGCTGTCCGGAAACTCGCTCTGTAAACTAGGCTGGCCTGGAACTCAGAGATCCACCTGCCTCTGCCTCGTGAGTGCTGGGATTAAAGGCATGTGCCACCACTGCCCAGCTCCCATTCTTAAAAATATAGTTATTGCTGGGACACTTGAAGATGGTAGCATATGCTTGAAACTCTAGTATAGCACTTGGGAAGCTGAGGCAGGTGGATTGCAGTTTGTGGAAAACAAATAATAGCCCAAAATGAACAGACAACAGAAGACAAAAAGGAGGGAATAGCCAGAAATGAGGCAATGAGTGATGACACATTGTGAGGGCAAGAGGCCCTGTGTGGTCCTATCTTGGTGGGAAAAATCAGGGAGGGTTTCCTAAAGGAAGTCTCCAAAAATCAGACCCCTAAATAATTGAAGCTGGTCCTCGGCTTACAATTTGGTTTCTCACACCTCAGCTTCATGATGTGAAAGTGATATATAGTCAATAAAACTGTACTTTAAATTTTGACTGTGAGTCTTTTCCTGAGTTAGCAATGTGAAGCTCAACCCCCTGGAATTGCTGGGTGGTAGGAGGAGCCACAGCTGCCAGTCAGCCATATAGTGGGATTATGTTCTTGTACATTGTAAATATTTGTCCCTCCTACTATTTTAATAAAAACGCTGATTGGCCAGAAAGCAGACAGGAAGTATGAGCAGGGCTACCAGACTGAGAAAACTTTGGGAAGAGGAAGAGCAGAGCAGAGTTGCCAGCAGATGCAGAGGAAAGAAGACAAAATGCTCTGAGAAAAGATATTAAGCCACTTTGCTAATTATGGGTTAGCTTAAGAGTAACAGTTAGCAAGTAATGTCTAAGCCATAGGCCAAACATCATGTAATTAATATAAGACTGTGATTATTTGGGACTGCTGGTCCAGATCTCCAGGCTAGGCCAGGCCAGAAACTTACTACACAGCCACAAAGGGAGACAATTAGTACTCCTTGGTGGCATTGTGTTGCTAAGCTACAATGACCACAGATATATAAAACATATGTTCAATTTATAATAGGTTTATCAGATACAAAGCCATTGTGAGTCAAAGGGCCATCTGCACATAACTAGATCCAGAGGTGAAAATGGTAGTAGAGTTAGGCTGGAGAGATGGCTCAGCAGTTAGTACAGGACAGGAATCCAGTTCCCAGCGCCTCTAGGCAGCTCACAAGTGCCTTCAACTCTAGCTCCTGGGGAATCGGATGCCTCTAGCCTCCATGGGCACCACAC
>PVIH01016725.1:0-44543 GCA_004025045.1 Sigmodon hispidus
TTGTGATACCTCACTCAGGAGGATATTCTCCAAATCCATCCATTTGCCTGCAAATTTTAGGATATCATTTTTTCTTACTGCTGAGTAGTATTCCATTGTGTAGATGTACCACAGTTTGTTAATCCATTCTTCAGTTGAGGGACATCTAGGTTGTTTCCAGGTTCTTGCTATTACAAATAATGCTGCTATGAACATAGTTTAGCTAATTCCTTTGGAGTGTGAATGTGCCTCTTTAGGGTATACACCCAGAAGTGGTATTGCTGGGTCCTTGGGGAGATTGATACTCAATTTTCTGAGAAACTACCATATTGCATTCCAAAGTGGCTGAACAAGCTTACACTCCCACCAACAATGGAGGAGTGTTCCCCTTGCTCCGCATCCTCTCCAACATAGGCTGTCATCTGTGCCTTTTATCTTAGCCAATCTAACTGGTATCAGGTGGTATCTCAAAGATGTTTTGATTTTCATTTCTCTTATGGCTAAAGATGAAGAGCACTTTTTCAGGTGCCTTTCACTCATTCATAATTCTTTTGCTGAGAATTCCCTTTTTAGAGCTGAACCCCATTTTTTGATTGGGTTATTCAAGGTTTTGGGCTCTAGGTTCTTGAGTTCTCTATATATCTTAGAGATCAGTCCTCTATCACTTGTAGGGTGGGTGAAAATCTTTTCCCATTGTGGAGGCTGTTGTTTTGTCCTATTGACAGTGTCCTTGGCTTCACATAAGCTTCTCAGCTTCAGGAGATCTTATTGATTGTTGATCTTAGTGTCTATGCCACTGGTGTTATATTTAGGAAGTGGTCGCCTGTGACAATTTATTGAAGTGTACTTCCCACTTTCTTTTCTATCAAGTTTAAAGTGGCTGGGTTTATGTTGACGTCTTTGATTCACTTGGATTTCAGTTTTGTGCAGGGTGACAGGCTTGGATCTATTTGTATTTATCCACACACTACCATCCAGCTATGACAACACCATTTGTTAAATATACTACCTTTTTTCCATTGAATGTTTTGGGCCTCTTTGTCAAAGATCATGTGTTCATAGGTCTTTGGGTTAATGTCTGAAATCTAATTTCTATTCCTTTGATCTACAAGTCTATTTTTATAACAGTAACAGGCTGTTGTTATTACTGTAGCTTTATAGTATAACTTGAAGTCAGGAATGGTGATACCTCCTGAAGTTCTTTTGTTGAGCAAAATTGTTTTGGCAATCCTGGCTTTCCTGTTATTCCAAATGAAATTGAGTATTATTCTCTCAAGGTCCAAAAAATATTGTGTTGTGATTTTGATGGGCAGTGCATTGAATCGGTAGATTGCTTTTGGTAGAATTGCCGTTTTTACTCTGTTGATCCTACCTATCCAGGAACATGTGAGAGCTCTCCATTTTCTGATATCCTCTTCAGTTTCTTTCTTCAGTGATTTAAATTTTTTGTCAAATAGACCGGTTACTTCTTTGGTTATAATTACTCCAAGGTATTTAATATTATTTGCAGCTATTATGAAGGGTAATGTTTCCCTTATTTCTTTTTCAGCTCTACTACCTTTAGTGTATAGAAGGGCTACTGATTTATTTGAGTTAATTTTATATCCTGCTACATTGCTGAAGGTGTTTGTAAGCCATAGCAGTTCCTTTGAAGAATTTTGTGGGTCGTTTATGTATACAATCATATCATCTGCAAATATTGCTTCACTTCTTATTTTCCAATTTGTATCTCCTTAATTTTCTTTCCTTTTTTATATTCTTAGCTAAAACTTTGAGAACTACATTGAATAAATAAGGGGAGAGAGGACATCCTTGTTTAGTTCCTGATTTTAGTGGGATTGATTTGAGTTTTTCTCCATTAAATTTGATACTGGCTGTCAGCTTCTTGTAAATTGCCTTTATTATATTTAGGTATTCTCCCTGTATTCCTGATCTCTCCAAGGCTTTAATCATAAAGGAGTGTTGGAATTTGTCAAAGGCTTTTTCAGCATCTATGGATATGATCATGTGATTTATCAACCACATGGAGTTTGTAACAACCGGCTACTGCAGTTCCAGAGAAATCAAGACCCTTTCTGATTACTGTGTTCACTAAGCATACACATAGGCACTTACATACATGTAGGTAAAGCACTCATATACTTCAATTTAAAATAAATATTTTAAAAAAATATAGAAAAATAAAGTATAATATCAATATATAAAATATAATGCAAGAAAATATTTAAGTAGTTATGGTGTGTTTAAGAATTGTTACAAATTCTAGAGTCCCAGTGCACTCTGGAGCAGGGGCAGATAAACTCTGCTGGTCGCCATACCCACAGCTCCTGCTGAGGGAATTTGCACTGCTACCCACTGCCACCTTGAACTGAGCAAACCAACAAATACAGGGGTCTCTGAAGGACGGATTCAGACCCCGCCCACAGTTGAGAAGGGGTCACCAGGCCCAAGTGCCTATATCCCAGCATGGGAGGGAGAGTTGAGCTCCCATAGGTTCTGGTTCTGCTTCTGGTACCAAGTGCTGTCTACAGAGTCACAGCGCACTCTGGAGCAGGGGCAGATAAACTCTGCCAGTTAACATACCCACAGCTCCTGCTGAGGGATTTTGCACGGCTACCCACTACCACATCGAACCTAGTGAACAGACAACTACAGGGGTCCCTGAAGGGTAGATTCAGACACTGCCCAGAGATGTGACAGGAGGCACACAAGCCCCAGTGCCACAACTGACCAGGAACCATCCAATCGTGAACCACTGAAGCCATGAGCAGACATCAGTGCAAAAAATTACATAATAATGCAAAGAACAACATGGTAACTCCAGAAGAGAGTGGAGATCTTACAAATACAAGACCTGAACTGAGCAATGAAGAGGAAACAGAAGGAAGCAACAGCAAAAACTACTTTTTGATGATCATTGAAGCACTCAAAGAAGATATGAAAAAAAGCCTTAAAGAAATAGAAGAAAATACAAACAAAAAATTGGAAGAGATGAACAAATCTATGAAAGAAACATGCAAGGAAATAAAAGCTGAAATAAAAGCTGAAATAGAAGCAACAAAAAAAGGCACAAATTGAGGCAAAGATGGAAACTGAAAACCAGAAGAAAAAAGCTGGAAACACAGATACAAGCATAACAAACAGAGTTCAAGAGATGGAAGATAGAATCTCTGAAGTGGAAGACTCAGTAGCTCAAATAGATATATCAGTCAAAGAAAATAGTAAAACTAAAAAAGCCAAAACTCAAAATGTTCAGGAAATCTGGGACAGCATGAAAAGACGTAATTTGAGAAAAATAGGAATAGAAGAAGGAGAAGAATATCAGCTCAAAGATAAACAAATAAAGAAAACAGATAATGTTTTCAATAAAATCATAGAAGAAAACTTCCCTAACCCTAAGAAGGAAATGCCTATAAAGATACAAGAAGCTTGCAGAACACCAAATAGATATGATCCCCCCAAAAAAATCAGCGTGCCACATTATAATCAAGCCACAAAACATACAGAACAAAGAAAAAATTTAAGAGCTGCAAAAGAAAAGTGCCAACTCACTTATAAAGGCAGGCCCATGAGAATTACCTCTGACTATTCAATGGAAACAATGAAAGCTAGAAGGGCTTGGTCAGAAGTTATACAGACGCTAAAACAACATGGCTGCCAATCTAGACTAATATACCCTGCAAAATTATGAATTATCATGGATGGAATAAACAAGGTATTTCAGGACAATGTCAGACTGAAAGAATATCTATTTACCAATCCAGCACTACAGAGAGTATTAGAGGGAAAACTCCAACCTAAGGACCCCAGATATACCCACGAAATCACAAACAACCAATAAGTCCACAGAAGAATACCATAGAGAAAGGAAATGCAAGCAAGTTGCCACCAAAAATGGCAGGAAATATCAATCAATGGTCACTAATTTCCTTTAATATCAATGGACTCAACTCTCCTATAAAATATCACACACTAACAAGATGGATACAACAACAGAAGCCATCCTTCTGTTGCCTACAAGAAACACACCTCAACAACAAAGACAAACACAGGCTTAGAATAAAGGGTTGGGAAAAGATTTTCCAATCAAATGGTCCTAAGAAACAAGCAGGGGTTGCAATCCTAATATCTAACAAAGAAGACTTCAAGCTGCAAGCAATTAAAAGGGATGAAGATGGTCACTACTTATTCATTACAGGAAAAATTGGTCAAGAGATTTCAATCCTAATGATTTATGCCCCTAATATAGGGGCATCGACTTATGTACATGAAACACTGCTAAAGCTTGAATCCCACATCAATTCTCACACCCTAATGGTGGGAGACTTCAATATCCCACTTTCAACCCTGGATAGATCAACCAGACAGAGCCTCAACAGAGAAATAAGGAGTCTAAAAGAGATTATGATGCAAATGGATTTCATAGATATCTAAGGAACCTTCCACCCAAAGGCAAAGGAATATACATATTTCTCAGCTCCTCATGGAACTTTCTCCAAATTTGACCACATAATTGGTCATAAAACAAATATCAATAGATACAAAAAAAATGGAAATAATCCCTTGTAACATATCGAACCACCAGGGCCTAAAGTTAGAGTTCAACAACATCAAAACCCAAAGAAAGCCTACCAACTCATGGAAACTAAACATCACTCAGCTGAACCATCTTTGGGTCAAGGAAAAAATTAAGAAAGAAATCAAAGCTTTCCTAGAATTCAATGAAAATTAATCTACAACATATCCAAACTTGTGGGACACAAGGAAAGCAGTCTTAAGAGGAAAATTCATAGCGCTAGGAGCCTATATAAAAAACCTAGAGAAATCCCACACTAAAGACCTAACAGTGCAGCTGAAAGCCTTAGAACAATTAGAAGTGAACTCACCTAGAAAGAGTAGACTGCAGGAAATAATCAAACTTAGAGCTGAAATCAATACAATTGAAACAAAAAGAACAATACAAAGACTTAATGAATCTAAGAGTTGGTTCTTTGAGAAAGTAAACAAGATAGATAAGCCCTTAGCCAAACTAATAAAAAAACAGAGAGAGAGAGTGTTCAAATCAACAAAATCAGAAATGAAAAGGGGGACATAACAACAGACCCCCAGGAAATACAGAGAATTATTAGATTATATTTTAAAAATCTGTATTCCACAAAAATGGAAAACCTAGAAGAAATGGACAGCTTTCTGGACAGGTACCATCTACCAAAATTAAAAGAAGATCAGATTAATTACCTAAACAGGCCTATAAACCTTAAGGAAATTGAAGCTGTCATTAAAAACCTCCCCAAAAATAAAAGCCCTGGTCCAGATGGTTTTAGGGCCAAATTTTACAAGACATTCAAAGAAGAATTACTACCGTTATTCCTCAAACTATTTCACACAGTAGAAACTGAAGGAATATTGCCAAATTCCTTTTATGAGGCCACAATCACCCTAATACACAAGCCACTCAAAGACACAACAATAAAGGAGAATTACACACCAATTTCCCTCATGAATATTGTTGTGAAAATTCTCAACAAATTTTGGCAAACCGTATACAACAATGCATAAAAGATATCATCCACCATGACCAAGTAGGCTTCATCCCAGAAATGCAGGGCTGGTTTAACATATGAAAACTGTAAATGTTATCCATCATATAAAGAAACTAAAGGAACAAAACCACATGATCATATCTTTAGATCTGGAAAAACCTTTGCCAAAATCAAATACTTCTTTATGATTAAAGCCCTGGAGAGATCAGGTATTCAGGGAGAATACCTAAATATAATTAAGGCGATTTACAAGAAGCCCACAGCCAGTATCAAACTTAATGGAGAAAATCTCAAAGCAATCCCACTAAATTCAGGAACTAGACAAGGATGTCCTCTCTCCCCTTATCTATTCAATATAGTTCTCGAAGTTTCAGCTAAAGCAATAAGGTAATGGAAAGAGATTAAGGGCATATAAATTGGAAAAGAAGAAGTGAAGCTATCTCTATTTGCAGATGATATGATTGTATACATAAGTGACCCACAAAATTCTTCCAAGGAACTGCTGCAGCTGATAAACACCTTCAGAAATGTAGCAGAATACAAGATTAACTCAAAGTAATCAGTAGTCCTTCTATACACTAAAGATAGAAGAGCTGAGAAAGAAATAAGGGAAACATTACCCTTCATATTAGCTGCAAATAGTATTAAATACCTTGGAGTAACTATAACCAAAGAAGTAACAGACCTTTTTGACAAAAATTTGAAGTCACTGAAGAAAGAAATTGAAGAGGATATCAGAAAATGGAAAGCTCTCCCATGTTCCTGGATTGGTAGGATCAACATAGTAAAAATGGCAATTCTACCAAAGGCAATCTACAGATACAATACACTGCCTATCAAAATCCCAAAACAATATTTTTTGAACCTTGAAAGAACAATACTCAATTTGATTTGGAATAACAGGAAAGCCAGGATTGCCAAAACAATTTTACTCAACAAAGGAACCTCAGGAGTTATCACCATTCCTGACTTCAAGCTATACTATAGAGCTACAGTAATAAAAACAGCCTGGTACTGGCATAAAAACAGACTTGTGGACCAATGGAATAGAATTGAGGATCCAGACATTAACCCAAAAACCTTTGAACACCTGATCTTTGACAAAGAGGCCCAAAACATTCAATGGAAAAAAAGACAGTATATTTAACAAATGGTGTTGGCATAGCTGGATGGAAGTGTGTAGAAAAATGCAAATAGATCCGAGCCTGTCACCCTGCACCAAACTCAAACACAAGTGGATCAAAGACCTCAACTTAAACCCAGCCACTTTGAACTTGATAGAAAAGAAAGTGGGAAATACACTTCTACAAATTGGCACAGGTGACCACTTCATAAATATAACACCAGTGGCACAGACACTAAGACCAATAATCAATAAGTGGGATCTCCTGAAACTGAGAAGCTTCTGCAAAGCCAAGGACACTGTCAATAGGACAGAACACCAGCCTACAGAATCTGAAAAGATTTTCACCAACCCTACAAGTGATAGAGGACTGATCTCTAATGTATATAAAGAGCTAAAGAATTTAGAGCCCAAAATCCTGAATAACCCTATCAAAAAATGGGGTACAGATTTAAAAAGGGAATTCTCAGCAGAGGAACTATGAATGTCTGAAAGGCACCTGAGAAAGTGCTCTTCATCTTTAGCCATCAGAGAAATGCAAATCAAAACAACTTTGAGATACCACCTAACACCTGTTAAATTGGCTAAGATAAAAGGCATAGATGACAGCCTGTGTTGGAGAGGATGCCGAGCAATTGGAACACTCCTCCATTGTTGGTGGGAGTGTAAGCTTTTTCAGCCACTTTGGAATGCAATATGGCAGTTAGTCTGAAAATTGAGAATCAATCTCCCCAAGGACCCAGCACTACCACTTCTGGGTATATACCCTAAAGAGGCACATTTACACTCCAAAAGTATTAGCTCAACTATGTTCATAGCAGCATTATTTGTAATAGCAAGAACCTGGAAACAACCTAGATGTCCCTCAACTGAAGAATGGATTAACAAACTGTGGTACATCTACACAACTCAGCAGTAAGAAAAAATGATATCCTAAAATTTGCAGGCAAGAGGATGGATTTGGAGAATATCCTCCTGAGTGAGGTATCACAAACTCAGAGAGATAAGCAGGGGATGTACTCACTCATTAGTGGTCTCTAAACAAACAAACAAGAAAAAAAGCCAAATATGCCCAAGCTGCGAACCACAACCACTGAACAGCTTGGGATCTGAAACACCCTGGACTGACCCTTAGAACCCCATTTCAACTATAGTAACACCAGACTCACTCTTGAGGGAGTGGTGACAAAACTGGATTTGTCCAGGACTGGAGACTGATCCAAGCATTATTGGGTCAGTGGGACTATAGGACTGTCTGCTGCCTGCCCAGGGAGCGGATGGGGATTTGCAGAGAAGAAAAATGACCAGATGTGGTGGGAGGGGGAAGGGACCTTGAATAAGGATATACAGGGATTGAAAAAAAAATTCAGAGGGAAAGCTGAACATAAAATAAATATATGTGTAGCAATCTTATTTGCATTACCACCCTTGATGAGCCATGCTTATGATTCTTTTCCTCTTTATACTTATTGTTAACTTTTCAGCATTTTACTGTTTTTTTCATAAATACAAGATAAATAAAGAAGTAAAAATAAAAATAAAAAATGAGGATGTTTGAGTTGACAAGTAATTACAAAAACCTTTATCAAAACTGTAGCAAAACCATATTATATGACTTCAATCTGATAAAATCAGAAATAAAAACAGCAAAATGAAAACACAATCACCCTTGGAATATTTTCTTTCCAATAACTACATAATTTATATCTTTGAGTAAAATCTAGAAAGTAACAGAGAAACTATTTTGCTTATGTTGTTTTTTAAAGTTATACTAACCAAGGCAGATAAGTGTTGGCTCGAGGACACAATGTTACTAGTAACACTACCCTGGCACAGCCCCTATAAAATTCAGAAGAGACACTTTAGCATCCAGATTCTCCCATGAAAGAAAGCTGTTTTTTTAATTCACAAGTCCTTCAAGAGTTCTGAAAAAACAACACAGAGCTTTAATTTTGGGAAAGATCTCATTGAAACACATAAAAGTACGTACCATGCAACCTTGAAACTTGAAAATGTCCTGTTGTCTTAAGAAAGTTATTTAAACAAAGCCAAATGTGATTACAGAGTGATCAGATAGGGTGATCTATAGGAACAAAGTATATTAGTAAAATTGAGGGCTAAGAAGTTGCTTCAATAGAAAAAGTGTTTTGTTGCATGAGTAAGAGGACCTTAATTTAGATTCTGTACACTCATGAAAATCCAAAGCCAAGTACAGCAGTACACACTTATAATCCCAACACTCACAGTTAGAGGAACCATTGGTACTTGCTGGCCAGCTAAACTGATGAATTATTACTTCAGTGAGACTGTGTCTGAAATGTCTATGTGGAAAACAGTAAAGAAAGACAACAAATCTAAACCTCTGGTCTCTACAAATAAACACACAGGCAACTCACATATCTACATGTATATACATTCATGTATGACACCCCCCCTCAAAATAAAAACATAATTAAATATTGAGGACATAAATATTTTGAGATTTGCTAATCGATGTTTTAATAAAAATATTATAAACTTAAATGCAATTTCTGTGGAAATCTATAGAATTTTGTGTAATAACAAATAATGGTTGTTTTACTTTAATAAAGTTGAAAATAAGATCAAATGATAGACAGATATAATTATTGACAGTACTGAAGTTATAAAACTTGTATGGCAGTAAATAACATATAAATCAATAAAATGACAGGCACAAGGAAAATATTTTCAATGCATTTAACTAATAAGGGTATGTTGAAAGAAAAGAAGACAAACAATATTTAAAGATAAAAGTAAAAGTCCCAAATATGTAACAGGTCTATAAAATAATGCTCAATTATATTTAAAGTCAGAAAAAATGCAAATTAATGCAATAAATAGGACTGACAATTTGGTAATGCCTAACAATACCAAGTGTTGGAATCATATTGAAATGGTAATTTTTAGTGTAGTACAGAGAAAGTTATATAGTCCTATAATAACAATGAGAGTTACTCTGCAAAGTTATAAGTTTAAAAATATATAATACCCTATTATAATATAATAATTTAACTTCTATAAAATTTCTCATATATTGTTTCAAAGTATAAAATATCATATTATTATTAACATTGTAAAAGTAAGATAAAACAAGTTTCATTAATAGAATGGTTAAATGGATTATAATTCACTTGGTGACATAGTAGACATAACAAAGCGGTTACAGGAACATATATCACATTAATAATGTAAATATATAACATTGCACAACAACTACAGGATATGGAGAGCATAAAAGCTTCATAGCAATCATGTAGAAATATAAAGTATACAAATTATATTATTTGATATTTAGGGATTTATTAGTCAGAATGAACTAGGTTGTGCTGTAGTAAGATCAAGAACAACAAAATAATCTGAGAAGCTATAAGCAGCAGAAATCTATTCTTTCCATGTGTTGTATATCAACTGTAGGATCACAGAACATTGTTTATCCAAATAATATTTATTTAAAGGCTCAGGAAGCGAGAATATCCACTGTCTGTAAAGTTGTAGGTTGTCATGAATGATGAAAATAGAGTTTTGGATAATACCAGTAAATATCTACAGAATTTGTCCTAGGAATGGTATATATCACTCCTAATATCAATTTAATCACATATTTTACCCAAACACAGGAGAAACAGTATACATAATACACATATATCTAAGAGCTAAAAATATTTTATGAATAGGATTAACAACCAACTTGGAAATATGGAGGTATAAAATTCAGCGTATTGCTCAGTAGCACAGAAAAAGTAAAGATTCTGAGTAAATGATGGGGGAAAGGAGAAGTTATACACTATGCTTATATTCATAAGTTTATAAAAAAACTGAATGAAGCATAGGAAAATATTGGTATGTTTCAAAGCACTGTGGTAGGTACATAGCTGCTTATTTTACTGGACTAAATAACTGTATGTATTGTAGGACTGCTTAGTAGATTTAATATAGAAAATTAAACAACATTAAATTAATAATAACATTATATTTAAGAAAGAAAAAATCAAATACTAGGAAATAAAATAAACTATCCTTAGTACATCACCTAAAAGTTAAGAGAATACATTCATTATACAGATCTATTTTTTTTGTTTGCTTCTCAGAGGTATAAGTCTCTATTGCTTAAAAAAATGCACTTCAGACATGGGGACCAAAATTATCTGAGCTAGAACTGGCCTGAATGCCTCCTCCCTGATAATTAGCCTTCATGATACAAAAAGACACCATGCAACTTCCAGAGAAATGAAGCAACCAACATTTTAACCTAGGTATGACACCTATGAACATAATGAACATTATGGCATAACTTTCAGAGTATAGTAGTGACACACATACTTTGATGGTAACAAATAACTTCCTAATTAAATGTAAAAACCACACAATGTGAAGAAAATCATACCTGGTACTTGGAACTTAGACAACTATCTAGAGCAAATGAAGCCTTGGATCTTGAAGAACTTAAAACTACCACTTTACTAAGTCAGAATATATTCTAAATGTGCTTTAAATATTAGTTCTTATACACACAGATAAGTGAAATATACAATCCTCATCTAAGAAACATTTTTGTAACAAACAGAGACAACTGAGACAGGACACAACCAACCAAAAGCAAAGTTATAGATCTCAGTCCCAATGGATACATCTACAAAGTAAATCCTATATATATATAGCTCAGGGAACATTGAAGGTGTGGAAAGAGAGAAAAATTCAAAGGTTCAAAGAATTCAATGTAGATTGTGTCTCCTAGTAATGTGAAAAGCTACATAATTTTTTAAAAAGTTATAAAGCATCATCAACATTACTGTGTAAGCTTAATCTGAACAAGGACTATGACAACGTGAACAGAGGAAAGCCTATGAGGCCTCACCATACACAAATAGGTGCAGGCAACAAAGGAATGCTAGAAGTGGAAGAAATAGTCTCTCCCAGATAAGAGCATTACTCAATATTAAATGGTCAATTTTGAAAATACACAGAAGTGATATTATACAAACTTAAAAGGCTATATTTAGGAAATATATATTTATGTAGTTTCAGAAATGGACAATATGACTATCATTTACTCAGTGCATTATAAAACATTTACTTTATTTTGGATATCTTACATTTCTCTCATTCTGCCTTCCTACCTTCATCTTTTCTTCTGACTTCTCTCAATTCCTTTCCAGAGAAGATTTTTTTTACCACTATACCTGATCAATAATGACTATACATATTAAACTATTGATGAACACAGAGTGATAAAACTTTTATAATTGCTTTAATTTTATTAATTCCTACACTGAACTTAGCAAAGACAGGAAAATATGAAAAAAACTTGTAAAAATACAATTAATCTTAAGTAAAAATCATAAAAGAATATTTGTGAATATAATCTAATAGCAAATCAATAATATATAATGATTTAAAATCATTCTACAATTGAAATAGATCAAAAACAGAAATTTTATAAAGCATAAGGGAAACTCATATTGTATACGATATTTAGTAGATATCAATTTAAAATGAATTTGTAAAATTGAAGTTAATTAAAATATGAGCTTTCCTTAATAAATACATGGCTAAAATTAAAAACTTCTTGTTTATGAAAAAAGAAGTGAGTTCTTTAGGAGAGGATGATGACCAGAGAGAAAAGGGCACAGAAAAAGGAGCCAAAACCAGAGAACAATGATCATCAAAAAGTATATATTCACTAAAGCCAGAAATTATAAACATCCTTTGTAGTGGGATTATATTGTTGCATTGTAAAGAATTGTCCTACCTACTAGTTTAACAAAAACAGTTTGGCTGAAGGCACATAGGAAGCATGGACAGAGCTACCTGACAGGAAAATCTCTGGGAACAGGAAGAGCAGCAGCACAGATGCCAAGAGAAGCCAGTGAGAAGCCAGGGGAACACCATGAAGAGATGCCAGCAGATGCAGAGGAAAGAAGTTGAAATGCTGCTCTAAGAAAGGGTACCTAGCTGCATGCCTCAACAAGGTAAGAATAATGGGTTAGTTTAAGAGTAAAAAGTTAGCATGTTATATGCCTAGGCCCCAGGTCAATCATTAAGCAGAGTGTAATTAATATAAATGCCTGTGTGATACTGTACAACTGCAGGACTGCCCGCAGGTCTGGACCATGGTCCAGACAGGCCAGAAACTTAATATTATAATGCTAGACAAACATCAACAAATGAATGGATAATGAAAATATAATACATTTGCACAATGGTATATTATTCAGGTATTAAAAATGAGATCATTAAATATGAAAGTTAATGGAGGTAGAAAAACACATCTGGAATGAGGTAAACCAGACCCCCCCCCAAAAAAAAACAAATATGGTATATATTGTCTTGTATGTGGATGTTAGCTTTTAAAACTTTGATAGGCATGTTATCATATAACTGAAGAGGTTAAGTACAGAGTAAGGGACCAGGGAAATAGTAGGATATCCCAAGGAAGTGGAAATAGTATATAAAGTTGTAACAGGTTTCTGCCCTAGACTTTCCAAGCTAGCCCTGAGGTTTGACACGCAGTCTGGGAAGCTCGGGAGTCCCACAGAGGCACACACATGCTCACATTAATTTTACACTGATCAATCTAGAGCTCAGGCATATAACTTGCTAACTTTTTACCCTTAAACTAATTCATGATTCTTGTTCAGCCATGTGGCTTGGTACATTTTCTCAGAAGCATTTCAACTTCTTTCCTTCTTGTCTCCTGGCAGCTCTGCTCTGGTCTTCCCGTTCCCAGAGTTTTCTTAGTCTGGTAGCCCAGTCCACATTTCCTATCTGCCTCTGGCCAAACAGCTTTTTATTAAACCAATAGCTGGGAAAATTATTTACAATATAATAACATAATCTCACTACATAAAGTTATGAAGATACAGGAAAAAGACTGGAGTGTGAGGATTAAATGGCAAGAAGTAGAGGAGAGTAAGGAAGGGAATACAGGGCAGTACAACTAACACAAAAATCCATTGGAGGGTTCAAATGGGCACCTATTGTTATAGAAGCCTCTTAAAATGTATACATTAGAAAAGAAATCTTAGTGGAGTCAACAAATAATGAGGGAGACAAAGCTCCACCTGGATATCTCTTATCACCAAGTGAAACTTCCAGTGCTAAATATAGGCTATATCTGTGATTTTTGCCAAAGAAGCTCCATAGAAACTCTCAAACAACTCAGGGTATTGGAAAGGCTATTAGTTGTTCTCTAAAATCTTATGATAAGGACCTATTCCTGAAGACAATACTTACATATCTCACTGAACATGGAAAAGTCAAGCTAGTGGCTAACTAGAACCTTCACCTCTACTCACTTGTTTTAATGGTACTGTATGGTACTTTGAGCACTGCCAGAAGAGGAAGGTAAGCGTCAAATCAGTTATAAACTATGGGATATATAAAGGTGATCTGCCTGCATGATATTCTGGTACAATAGTGGCACAAATATTTTTGTAGTAACTGAACACATTCTGATTGGACTATAGGACTATTACATAAGATGGACTATGTAACTCATACTGCATAGGAGGTTAAAAACCTGAAACAACATAGGCTATGGGAATAGAGAAAAATCACATACTATTGTTCTGCTAAAAGAACAGAGCAATAAAATGACTTCTAATGACAGTGGGCTAAAGACATAGATCAGTGGCTGTATCAGCCATCATAAGAGAAACTTCCTTTTGAGGTAAATGGAAAATAATACAGAGACTCACAACTAGTCAAAGTACATTAAGAGATTTTAAAACACTCATTTCTAAAGGATTTCTTTTTAAATACAGCCATAGCACCTAGAGCTCAAACACCTATGAAGAAGAGGAAGCAGAAAGATTTAAGAGCCAGAAGAAATAAATGACACCAAGGCAACAGTATCTTACAGACACACGATAACTCATATATGTATGAACTCAAAGAAACTGTGGCAACACATACAGGGCCCACATGTTCAAGCCATATTGGGTTCTATCACTGAGAGTGAGAATTGAACACATTCTCTCATCCCTAACCAAAAAATTATTTCCAATTGTCATTTGTTTGCAAAGAAAAAAAATGTTTCCTCCAATAGAATTTCATTGGTTATATTTTACCACAATTCAGGGTAGTCCAATGGTCAGGAATAGATGCCAACAGAAAACAAACTTAATGGTCTTTTGGTAGGTTTATTTTTGACTCAGATAGCTTTGTTTGGGGATTTTATCTAACTGATATTTTGACTACATATTGTTGTTTTGAAATTTGTGGGTTTTGTGTGTATGTGTGTATGCATGTTTCTTGTGTCTTTTTCAATTTTCTTCTTTATTTAAATCTGTATTGTTTTGTTTGCCTGCTTTCTAAGGAAAGAGACAAAACATATCTTAGTTGTATGAATAGGAGATGAAGGAGGGGAAATTTTAATCAGAATACTGAGTGAATTTTCAATAAAAATAATAGAATAATAAACTACCAAGAACTCTATGTATATATAAAAACAAGGGAAGTCTTTGAGGGATCAGAAAAGGATACCAGCAGGAGGAAAAAAGAAGAAAAGTGGTCAATAGCAAGAAAGAAGAGTCACCAGAATCAGCAGTGAATAAAAACACCATAATGAACCCTATTACTTTACATGTGTATTTTCAAAAGAATAAAAATCATTTTTAAATTACAAATTATACATAAACAATTAAAATATTAATATTAATTTTATAAAAATAATTGTATGCCACTTTCCTCACTGTTGTATGTATTTAGAAAAAAACAAGACAAAAATTTATATTTATATGTAAGTTATTACAAAATAATTTAATCCAATTATTAAAATATTTTTGTATCAACAAAGTACTAAATATAATGAAAAAGTTTACTTCTATAAGGAGTCAAAAATATGAAGAAAATTCTAAGGAATATTGCTGTGGGGGTATATTCTGGTACATTGTAAATAAATGTCCTACTTATTGGTTTAATAAAAACTATAATTGACTGAAGGCAGACAGGAAGTGTGGGTGTGTCAAGAGTGAGTAACTCCACCCTTTCCTACCTGCCTGGCTGCCTCTGATTCTCCACCCACTTCTACGGTGCCCAGCATGGGTCCAAACAGTTATTTATTTACATCGTACAGAGAACATTCCACCACATTTCCTCTTTTCTGTCTAATTAAAAAGGAAGGTTTTAATTTTTATATAGCAATATTACACACAATAGAACAGCTCTCAAGCAAGAATTACAGTCACAATATCTAGTCTATTTGTATTTTAAAATTAAAGAGAATATTTTATTATTTACTTTATCATTGTGAGTCTAAAGTTTTATATCTAATATATCTTTTAAACTAAAAAGAACTATATCTATAATTATTTAACCTTTAACCACATCAAAGACCACAGAAGGATATAATATTATGTAAATAAACAGGAAATGTAAGCAACTTCTAAAGTCTAGAAAATGACAGAGATGACATTTATCTGCCTGGACAGTCACTCGAAGTTTCTTTGTAACGTTGGGGCATCTATCTTCAGCCATTATGGCCCAAAGTCTCTGTCATACCTTTTAGTGATGCAGGAAATCTGACACAGTCTATCAGTTGCTTTTCTTTGTGTCTTGAAGAATGTCTGGCAATGTTTTCTGCAAAGCAGGAACCTGAAGGACCATCTCGGCTTGTTTTGTCTACATTTAGAGGTCACTTTCCCATGGAACCTGTATGTCCAGTTTATATAGCATACTATCAAGCAGTCAATATCAGAACAGTTTTTTGTGTAGTGGCTAACTGTTGCCACAAAGTAAATTTTATATGAAGTTTTTTTAATGCCCATTCTTTCTCTGAAATACATTGGTGCTGCCAGGAACAGACCTGTCTCACTGTCTAGAAAAGTCTAAGTTCTTAAAATATATTAAATGCCATATTTTGCATGTCTTTGAAGTGTTTGAAAACTACCTATCTAACTGAAATATATCTTTGCATACCTACAAAAACCTAACTAACATGACTATAAGTTTGCTTATCATAGATGACTATTAATCTGCACTTCTCAACTACACACCACAATTCTAAATGATCTACATCAGCATCATAACTTAATCAAGAGTAGAAAAATACATACAGCATAACAAAATTGACCTTAAGTTTGTATCAATAAACCAAAATCCACTTATCTTTTCTAACCATTCCTATATCATATCCTCCTCCCCAAATTTTTTTTTTTAGGCAATTGACTATGACTATTAACCATTTATAATGAAAAAGAAAGTTAAGTCATTGTGCTCTTTTATTGTTGGCTCAGAACTCTCTTGCCACGAACCGGAAGCCCCGCCCCTTCCCGAGAGCTCTGTATGAGAGAACTTTGCGCCTGCATCTTGTCTCTCTTTAGGTGTTGTCTGAATCCCGTTCTCAGTGACCACGCCCCTCTCTGAGGCTTTTGTGTTCTGTTGCAACTCGCACACATGTACAGTTTTTGATTTCCCACTACAAGTGGGGCTCCCAGACTAAGAAAACTCTGAGACAGGAAGAGAAGAGCAGAGATTCCAGAGATATGCCAATGAGACACAGAGGAAAGAAGTTGAAATGGTGCTGAGAAAAGTTACTGAGCCATATAAATGAATATAAGAATCATAGGTTAGTTTAAGAGCAAGATCTAGCTAGCAATGTACCAGAGCCATAGGCTGATCAGCATAAAATTAGTACAAGCATTTGAGTGTTTGTGTGGACTCTGGGTCTGCAGAACCTAACCACAGGCAAGGTAGCCCAGAAACATTATTCTACAGAATATAATTAATAATTAATAAACATTGTTTTCCATATGAGGCAACTAATCTACTGTATTAAAGCTTGAGAATGATTAGCCACAAACACCTGAATAAAAGTAGAACTCAAGTCATTACAGAAATGTAATAGCATGCATATATCTCTTTTCTTTGTGTCTTTAAAATGAAGCTGAAAATGAACTGCTTTGTTCATATTTGTAGTGTAAGTGGGAAATGTCCCAAATAGTCTTGAATATGTAAGTATTTTGTCTCCAGTTTGTGACACTGTTTGTTAAAAACTACATGATATGTAGTTTTGCAATAGAACTATGTCACTGATGATAAACTTTAAAAACCTTATTGTCCATTCTTTTTGGCTGTCGCAGCTTTGTGATTGCATTTGAAAATGTGAACTTTCAGCTTCCTGCTCCTGCCTCAATGTCTTCTGCTTGCTGCCACACCTTCTCACTATGACAACTTCATCCTTCTGGAACCATATGCCCAAATAAACCCTTTGTCCTATGAGTTTTGTAGGTTATGGTGTTCAATCACAGTTACAGAAAAATAACTACTATGATTTTCAAGTTTTTGACAAACTTATTAACAGATAGGAAAAGACACAAAGAAAGCTGGCTTCTGGAATGTTACCTTTTCATGTAAAATGTTGCATAAAGCAAATAACTTCAATTTTTGATGGACAATTAATAGTTTCTTAATGAATAAAATATATAGGTCAAAGTAAAAGCCCTATTTGTGATTATGAATAACAAATAAATTAATTATAGAAATAAAAAAGGATATTTAGTATCTAAAATTCTTTTAAGACCATACAAATTTTTTTAAAATAATCATCAAAATTTATATTACATATCAGAAATGATTTCAGAAATGACCATTGCTAATTTTAAAATAACTGTTTAATTAATACCTTTTGCTGGATAACCCAGTGACCTAGCACAGAAATAAACACTACTAAGGGAAAAAAAAGTAAATCAGTGTAATAATGCCTAAAGAAATACTTTATAGATTTGTGACAACCCCAATTGTCTTCAGAGAGTCTTCATTCAGCAACTGGTAGAAACATATACAGATACCACTAGTCAAACATTAAGCACAGTACAGGGAATTCTGATGAAGGGAGGGAAAAATATTGTAGAAACCAGAGTAGTCAAGTGTAGCACAAAAAAGCCCACAGAAAAAACTAACTTGTGCTTACAGGAGCTCACAGAGACTGAACCAACAACTAGATAACCTGCATGCACTGACCTAGGCCCTCTGCATATATGTTACAGTTGTGTAGCTTGGTCCTCTTGTGGAACTCTAAAAGTGAGAGCAGAAGCTGTCTCTGACTCTTTTGCTGGCTTCTAGGAACCTGTTCCTGATACTGGGTTGCCTTGCTCAGCCTTAATACATGAAGAGCTTAGACTTAATTACAATGTGATAAGCCATGTGTTATTGATAACAACTGGAGGCCTACCATTTTCTGAACAGAAATGAAGGGGGAGTGGATTGGGAAGTGTGCAGAAGAAAGGTAGGGGAGGGACTAGGAAGAGAGGAGGAAGACAAAACTGTAGTTCATGTGTAAAATAAATAAATAATTGAAAATAATGTTTAATGAGATCCTTTGTATTTGTATATATATATCTTAATGCAGTAATTTCAAAGTTTGTCTGAGAGAAAACATGAAAGATTTGATAGCAAATATTAGATAAGAGGAATAATCATAATCTTTACACAACAGATATGAAGAAATATTTTAATTCTTTTATCCTTGTAATTATGTCATTAGATATGTTCAGACAGAACTGAACTAATTACAGAATTTAGACATATATCTATTTATATGCTGCCATTAACTTTGTAATGAATGCATTATTTTCAATCTTTGCTAAAAGAGAACTAATCAATAAATTATGTGGGAGGGTGGTTATCTACTTGGAATGATAATGGTTATCAGATGAATCACAACTAATATAAATTGAATACAAACTGCTTTTCACATTTTCTGCTAAATACTTTCCACCAATTCTTTCATTCTGTGAGCTCTACATATGAATCTCCATTTTCACACATGAAGAAACAGGACCCAAGGGGTTAAGCTATTTTCTCAAGGTCACTTGACAGCTTGACCTCAATACAAGTCTTTCTTAGCAAAAAAAAGCCCAAGTATTTGCTAGTAAGCTTGATGGTTGCACTGCAATGCCTTCAGATAAATTCAACATAAATTGCATATTTAAATGTAAGTGATTGTATTACCTTAATGTCAGTCTTACTTTACATGCTATGGGTCTAAGTTTTACAAGCATATAAAGAAACTAATAAAAATCAATAAACATGCTGACAGAAAAGTGAAGATTCTTTTTAGCTAAATTCACAAAATTAAAATTAAAAACTAGTTGGGAAGGAACATTTTCAATGCATCTGAAGACAGCCATCTTTAATATTTAAAGAGTCTTTATAATTAAAACCTAAAATCATGAACAACAGTATTTTCAACAAGGAGTGGGTGGATAATGAAAAGTAAAAACTTTATTTAATAAATAACAAAGGAAAATAGTTATAAAAATAAAATATTACTTTTCACCTGTTATTAAATGTATAGATGAAAATATTCTACTTTTTCTCTGATATTAATAATGAGAGTAAATGTTAAAACTAAAAAAAATGGGGACTATCAACTGATGTGAGAATATCTGTGCATAAATTAGGATACAAATTATACCAGGATTTTTAGAAAGGCAGTTAGCATTGTGCTTCAATCAAAAAACAATAACAGACATTCTACTATTATTTCCTAAGCTGATAACAAAAAGAGCATACATAGAATTATATGCATAAATATTGTCACAGAAGACTCACTGTCAATAGGAAGCGTTTAGCTGAACAAGAAGAAAAACAACTCAATGATCCAGAAAAGTGCATTTGAAAAAGAACTGCAAAGTCATGGAAGATCATATAAAGAATTTATACAAATAAAAATTTGAAATAACATCAAAACTTGTTTACAATATATTGATAAATTAAAACAAAAATGACACTATGCTTTATATATACCATGATCTTATTTGCTTAAAAGTCTATGGGGGGAGCTGGAGAGATGGCTCAGTAGTTAAGAGTATTGACTGTACTTCTGGAGGACCTGAGTTTGATTCCCAGCATCCAAATGGCAGCTACAAACTGTCTATAATTCCAAGATCTGACACCTTTACACAGTTATACATGCAGGCAAAACACCAATTCACATAAAAATAAAAATAAATATTAAAAAATATGTGTGTTTGTCTATGCATGCATTCATACATAAAGGCAATCTTATTTTTCTGTTTCTTTCAGAAATAATTTTAGCTTTATTTGATTTTAAAAATTGATATGTATACTCTCATAAACTCAAAAAACAATGCAGGAATTACTTTTTATTCTTCAAAAAGAGTTATGGTGGAAAATATAGTAACAAAACCCAAAAGTCTTACATAAAAAACTCTATACATCCTATTATTCTTTCTTCTAATTCTCCAAATTCTTATTCAATTCAGGCCATAGGAATCATCTTTAGAAATCTATTGTAGATCACATGTTCCAGGGTTAGCAGCCACAGGATTAAAAAAGGAAGAGTATATTCTCATTCCCAGTGTCTTTTCTCAAATCTCTAGTCTTAGAGGAGTGGGCATAACAACACTACCTACCACTCAATTTCAGAAAAATGGATATAATATATACATGTAACACTCTCTCTCACTCACATAAATATACATATATATATATTGATAATATAATAATATAAATTTAAGGATACATACACACACAAAAAAAATGATGACTAGAACTTTATGGCATTCTCCCTAAAAAAAAGTACTCCATTAATCTGGGTATATTTAAAGGTTTTCTATCTTATAATGTTCTTGATGTAAAGATTAATACTCTACCATTAAGCAAAAATCTCCTAGCACTTTTCTATATACCTTTTCTATAGAGATTATTAATATACATTATTTTATACACCTCTCAGGAATGATTAAATTATGACTATATTAACACTAGGCCAGAATCTCTGAAACATGTCACTATTGACAATCTTGGCTAGATTATACTTTGCACATTCTGGCAGAGAGATGGGATTTTGTGAACTGTAAAGAATTCAGCAGCATTCCTAGACTGCATTTGTTAAATGCCAACAAGGCTTTCCCTATTTCCATTTCACCCAGGTTGTGACAGTGCAAAATCTGTCTACAATTTTCCAAGTCCATCATAACTAAAAAAAATATATATCTCATTTGAAACCAGTACAAATTATCTATATAGAGAGCTACATATTGAGATTACTTACAAATATATGTACATGTATGCAAATCTAAAAATATATTTACACATATATAATATTTTATATGATAAATGTGCATATCTAATGGGTGCAATAATCAAATGCTAAAAGACAGGTAGGGTGTGTGTGTGTGAATGTATGTGTGTGTGTGTATGTGTGTGTGTGTGTATGTGTGTGTGTGTGTGTGTGTGTGAGAGAGAGAGAGAGAGAGAGAGAGAGAGAGAGAGAGAGAGTCTGAAACATAAGCCAAAACAAAACAAAAATGTAAGATAAAATTTGTTTTTAAAACCTGTTATATCATTATATATCAGTAGCTTCAGCACTCAGCATGGCACAATAGCTAATTCACTGGAATTTTTGGATAACAAATGCAGATGGATACTGCTTTCAAATAATATCATTGTAAGGAAAGCTGAAAATCTAAGACATTAATGCTAAAGATTTCCTGTCTTTTAATGACATAATAATGCTTTTGTTTAAGGTCCACTAATGAGTGGGTACATCCCCTGCTTATCCTTCTGGGTTTGTGAGACTTCGCTCAAGAAGATATTCTCCAAATTCATTCATTTGCCTGCAAAATTTAGTATATCACTTTTTCTTTCTGATGTGTAGTACTTCATTGTGTAGATGTACCACAGTTAATCCATTCCTCAGTTGAGGGACATCTAGCTTATTTCCAGGTTCTTACTATCATGAATAATGCTGCTATGAACATAGTTGAGGTAATGCTTTTGGAGTGCAAATGTGGATCATCAGGGTATATGCCCAAAAGTGATATTGTTGGATGCTTGGGGAGATAAATTCCCACTTCTCTAAGAAACTGCCTTTCTGCATTCCAAAGTGACTGGACAAGTTCATACTCCCACCAACAATAAAGGATGATCCCCTTGCTCCACATCCTCTCCAGCATAGGCTTTCATCTATGTTTTCTTATCTTAGCCATTTTGACAGGTGGCTAAGTTGTTTTGATTTGCATTTCTCTGATGGCAAAAGATGTTGAGCAATTTTTCAAGTATCTTTCATCCATTTTTAATTCTGCTGAGAATTCCCTTTTCAATGCTGAATCCCATTTTTTTATTTGAGTTATATAAGGCTTTGGGCTCTAGTTTCTTGAGTTCTCTATATATTTTAGAGATCAGTCCTCTGTCACTTGTAGGGTTGGTAAAAGTCTTTTTCCATTCTGGACATTGTCAGTTTGCTTAATGACTGTGTCCTTTGCTTTCCAGAAGCTTCTCAGTTTCAGGAAGTCCCATTTATTGATTGTTGTTTTTAGTGTCTGTGTCAATGGTGTTATATTTAGGAAGTGGTCATCTGTGCCAATGCATTGGAGGGTATTTCTCACTTTCTTTTCTATCAAGTTCAGTGTGGATGGGTTTATGTTAAGGTCTTTGATCCACTTAGATTTGAGTTTTGTGCTGGGTGACAGACTTGGATCTATTTGCATTTTTCTACACACTGCCATCCAGTTATGCCAACACCATTTGTTAAAGATACTATATTTTTCCATTGACTATTTTGTGCCTCTTTGTCAAAAATCAAGTGTTCATATGTGCCGGGGCTAATGTCAGGAACTTCAATTTGATTCCATTGATCCACCAGTCTGTTTTTATGCCAGTACCAGGCTCTTTTTTTTTTCCTGTAGTTCTATAGTATATCTTAAAGTTGGGTATGGTGATGCATTCCAAGGTTTTTTTTGTTGAAAAAAATTGATTTGGCAACCCTGGCTTTCCTGTTATTCCAGATGAAATTGAGTATTGTTCTTTGAATGTCTATCAAAAATTGTGTTGGGATTTTGATAGGAATTGCATTGAAACTATAGATTGCTTTTGGTAAAATTGACATTTTTACTATGTTGATCCTACCTATCCAGGAGCATGGGAGAGCTTTCCATTTTCTGATATCCTCTTCAATTTCTTTCTTCAGTAATTTAACATTTTTGTCAAATAGGTCTGGTACTTCTTTGGTTATAGTTACTCCAAGTTATTTATGGTTGTGAGCCTAGCCTTTAACGGCTGAGCCATCTCTCCAGCCCACTCCAAGTTATTTAATGCTATTTACCCCTATTATAAAGGGTGATATTTCCCTTATTTTGTTCTCAGCCCATTTATCTTTAGTGTATGGGAGGGCTATTCATTTCATCAAATCAACCTTTTGGGGCTGGAGAGATGGCTCAGAGGTTAAGAGCACTGACTGTTCTTCCAGAGGTCCTGAGTTCAATTCCCAGCAAAACCACATGGTGGCTCACAACCATCTATGATGAGGTCTGGCGCCCTCTTCTGTAAAACTGTATGCATAATAAATAAATAAATCAAAAAAAATTTAAAAAAATAAATAAAAAATCAATCTTTTATCCTGCTACATTGCTGAAGGGGTTTATTAGCTCTAGGAGTTTCCTGGTATAATTTTGTGGGTCATTTATGTATACAATCATATCATCTGCAAAAAGAGATAGTTTCACTTCTAATTTTTCAATTTGATTCCCCTTAATTACCTTTTGTTCTCTTATTGTTTTGGCTAAACTTCAAAAACTATATTACATAGATAAGGAGAGAGGGGACAGCCTTGTGAAGTTCCTTGGATTAGTGTGATAGCTTTGAGTTTTTCTCCATTTAGTTTGATGTTTGCAATTTAGGACTTTTTCCTGTATTCCTATTCTCTACAGGGCTTTTTATCATAAAGGGGTATTGGACTTTGTCAAAGGCTTTTTCAGCATCTAAGGAAATTATCATGTGTTCTTTTTTTCCTTCAAATTGTTTATGTGATGGATAAAATTTATAGTTTTTGTATGTTGAAATATCCCTGCATTTCTGGGTGAAGCCTACTTGATCATGGTGGATGACTTTTTAAAATGTTTGTTGTAATCAGTTTGCCAGAATTTTGTTGAATTTTTGCATCAATGTTCATGAGGGAGATTGGTCTGTAGTTTTTTTCTTAGTTGTATCTTTGACTAGCTTTGGTATAAAGATGATTGTGGCCTTATAAATGGAATTTGGCAGTGTTTCCCCAGTTTCCACTGTATGAAACATTATTTTGAGTATTGTTATTAGTTCTTGTTTGAATGTCTGGTAGAATTCTGCAGCAATGCCATTTAGTCCTAGCCTTTTTTTTATTTGGTAGATTTTTATTAATAGCATTAAATTTCCCTTGGTTTTATTGGTTTCTTTAGTTCTTTAATCTGTACTCGATTTAATTTTCATAATTGGCACTTTTCCAGAAAGCAGCCCATTTCTTTTAGGTTTTCATTTTTTTAGTAGAGTATAGATTTTTAAGGTATGATCTGATAATTCTCTGGATTTCCTGGGTGTCTTGTCATATTTCTCCCTTTTCATTTCAGATTCTATTAATTTGAATACTCTCTGTCTGTCTTTTGATTAGGTTGATTAAGGGTTTGTCTATAGTAGCATGAATTTGCATTGTAAGAAAAGACTCTGAGCCAAATATTGGGGGAAGGCTGAAATATTAGAGAGAGGAAGCACCACAATCAATTCTCACCAAGCTGTCTTACAACTTCCTCAGCCTCACTCCTGGTCTCTTCTGCCTGTTCTGTCTCTGCCAGTCTCTTATGTTCTTCTCAGTTTCTACAGCCCTTATATACCCTATCCCATCCAGGATAGAATTAAAGGCATGTAGCCTTGAACTCACAGAAACAGAAGAAATTCTTTCTCTGGAGTTATGGGATTAAGGGTATTGGTCACTGTTAGTTTTTTGCATGTGGCACATGAATGGAAGCTCAACACTGGGAATACTACACTAGAGTTTATTAGAGTAACAGGCAGAGGTGCAGGCAGAAGGGAGAAGAGAAAGAGAAAGAGAGAGAGGACTTGTGTGAGCACTTTTTTTAAGAGAGTGAGTGGGCCCATTTTTGCATAGCCACACCCAGGGGCATAGTTACAATTCTGTTACATTCCAGGTGAATGCAAGCCTTGGAAATGCTTACATTTCACCCTTTGATATATATATATATATATATAAAAATGAACATGCTCGTCATAATCTCTGTTTGTCTGCTTCCTGCAGACACAAGGACAGAGATGCCTGCTGGATTCTTCATCTCATATTGCTGGCAGAATCGAGCATTTGAGTCATAGGGCTATGAACTTTTGTTTCCTGGAGCTCGGAAAAAAACATGGGTTAGTGATAGAGCTTTGGGAGTGACAGACTAAGAGGAAAGGAGGGAGAAAGAAGCTTGGAAGTAAACTGTCAGCTAGCTGCGTTGTGTGAGAGGTTTTTTTCTTCTGCTAATGGATTCTCTTGTCTGCTGCCTGCATATTAAGGCTAAGGCTTGTCTGCTGCCTGCATATTAAGGTCTGTGGATCCTTGCTAGGTCTGAGAATGGGAAAGGATTAAAGTGTCTTGTATTTTGCCTACCTAGACTCCCACAGGTCTTTTTTTTTTTTTTTTTGGCTATGGGTATGGGGGTGAGGACTGGTCTTTGTTTTACTTACAATTCATCCTCAGGAGGTGGTGGCTTCAACTGTAGAGTTGAAAGATCTTTGTTTACCTGGGTTGTCAAGCATACTGCCTGGGGCCCCTTGTTTAGCATCCTGGCTTCTGTTCTGGCTGGCTACAATGAAAGCTCAGAGAAGATCTGAGCTGGTTTTTAAGATTTCCGGTCCTTTGACTGGCTACTTTGAGGAAGGGGGATAAAAGGTTTAAGATTAGACAAAGGAATATAATGTGGGAAGCCCTCAAGTATAATGGCTGTGGGAGTTGTCAGAATTACCTTATATGGGCCCTCTCAAGAGATCTAAGCTTGGCCTTTATGTCCGGGTAGCTTTGATTAAAGAAATGGGTCATAAGAAGCTGTCTGCCCTCAGTGCTCTCTGGATCTAAATTTGTGAACTGCAAGAGCACATTTGTAAGACGCTCTAGAAACTGGGATGGATTTTCCTATTTATCTTGAATTACCTCTTGCAGTTTCTCAAAATTGACTGGCTTCAGAGGAGCTCTATGGAAACCCACCAGCAGGCAGGTCACAAAATTGTCCCTGGCTAAAATTCCCCTTTGTATATTTTAGTTTCAATGTGAGTCCACATCTGGAACTGCCTCAACTCCTGGGGGTGTGCTAAATTTGTTTGATGAACCTCATATGCCTGTGTCCTGGCCTATTCCCAAATTTGCCTGCACTCCTCAGATAGAAGATTATTTCTTAAAGTTGTATATACATCATGAAAGGTGAGGTCATAGGATTGAGTTATGTACTGAAACTGATTCCACAAGGAAGCGGGCCCACAGCAAACTAGCCCATCAGCAGACACATGTAGGCTGCTCGGACAGTGCCCCACTGAACCACACATATCTCTAAAGCCTTTGCATTAGAATTAGAGCTGTAAGAGCCTAATTTCTTCACAACCTGGGAATGTTCAGATAAAGGAAAGGGAATATAAACTTTAACTATCCCATCCACACCTGCTACTTCTCAAAGAGGTAGAATTGGGTCAGGATCCCTAGAAGCATGAGAGCAAGTGATAGGCGGGGAGGAAGGGGCAGTAGGAGTGCATTGAGGTTTAAAGGGTGAAGGGTCATTTGCAGGATTCAGTGGAAGATGAGAATCATCAGGGTCTGAGCAAGTGGCTAGAAGCAGGTGAGCAGGAGAACAAGAGTCTAGGTGGGAAGGTTTAGAACTTAAATAAAAGAAAGCTCATATATAGGGGAATTCTTTCAATCTGCCTGTACGCTGGCAATAATTAGATAATTCCCATAAAATATCAGGATCCAGGATGCCATTAGGTGGCCACTATAGATTATTGTCTAGGTGATATCCAGGCCATTTCTTTGTACAATAATGGATCAGCTTGGTAGTATCCAAATAGGGCATAAGGCTAAGAGGTCTCAATGCCTCTGGCATGTATTCTAAGGGTGAAAATGGAGGTATGGATTTTGTTGGCTTATTTCCCATTGCTGAAACTTAAGGCGAATATGGATTCAGCAAGCGAGAGTTGTCACCCTGCAAACTGATTCCACAAGGAAGCGGGCCCACAGCAAACTAGCCCATCAGCAGACACATGTAGGCTGCTCGGACAGTGCCCCACTGAACCACACATATCTCTAAAGCCTAGTCAGACAGAAAAGAGAGAGCCAGGAAATTACATTCATACAGAGCAAGATAAAGTGGACTCATCAGTCCTCAAAACCATGCACCAGTAACCTATCTGTGGCATTGCCAGCAAAAAATGGCCATGAAAGGTGCTAGTGTAAATCCACCAAGAGCAGGTCCCTGGATGGAACTGTAGTGCTGGGAAAAAAGTCAGGAGTGTTTGTCAACAAAAAGGAACAAATCATGTCCAAGTGAAGATCGGGAAGCGTGATCCTCAGTAAAACTACTTCATGTTTATGCTGACTGAGGGGGAAAATCACCAATCAAAGCAGGTGGTGTGCGAGTATGGTCTGCAACCAGGCAGATGGAAGGTGGTTCCCAGTGGAGGGTCGAACCGGGGTCCCCATCACCTATGTGCACTTAGGGCGGGGGGGGCACTCAGTCACCGGCACCAATGTTAGTTTTTTGCATGTGGCATATAAACTGAAGCTCAACACCAGGAATACCACACTAAAGTTTATTAGAACAGCAGACAGAGGTGCAGGCAGAAGGGAGCAGAGAAAGAGAAAGAGGTGGGGGCTTGTCTGAGCACTTTCTTTTAAGAAAGTGGGTGGGCCTATGTTTGCATAGCCACACCCAGGGGCATAGTTGTAACTCTTGTTACATTCTAGGTGCCCTGGAAATGCTTACAGTCACCACTCCAGGGTTTCCCTCTGCTGGGATTAAAATTATGTGTAGTTGACTCAGCTGTTTATTGTTGTATTCAAGGATCAAGGATTTCCTGAGCTGTCTGCCTATGATTTGACTATGTGATCTCTCTGATATCCCATCATTTATTAAATACCTACAATAATACACATATCCCCTTTTG
The DNA here is from genome assembly GCA_004025045.1 of Sigmodon hispidus. Classification (NCBI taxonomy): domain Eukaryota; kingdom Metazoa; phylum Chordata; class Mammalia; order Rodentia; family Cricetidae; genus Sigmodon; species Sigmodon hispidus. Next base: position 28,588 of record PVIH01016725.1, read on the forward strand.
CATTGATAATAGAAAAGTTATAACTATCATAGGAAGAATCATATACAATAAGAACAATAATTGCATACAACAATATATAAATAATTACATGAGGAATGTCCAGTTCATTAGCAATTGAATAATTCAAAGATAGTATTCCATTATTTATCCTATTTTGGTGAGTCTAAAGAACTGTACCTAATTCACATTGTATCTAACATGTATTACTAAAAACTGTGCTTTGATATCCCTTAAACATATACTTTAACTTCTAAATGAGTTTCTTTTTTAAAGCTGTCACTAGAAAACTGTAACTATTCACTATTTCATCTTCAATTTCCTCAGAGATCCAAGAAGGAAATAAAAATAAGTAAATAGCAACTTCTAAAATTGTAAGAAATGAAATAGCTGGCTACCTGGAGAGTCACCCAAAGATTTTCTGTGTTGTTGAAGCTTCCATCTTCAGTCTACAGGCCTAGCATATATGACAGACTTCTCTGGGCAACAGGATATTCCCAAATCCTTTCTACATTGTCTTAGCAATATGTGTATTTCTCCTACTTGTCCATCTTGAATATCATATTGTCAGCAGTCAAGGCAAGAGATCTTTCTTGTCCAATGGCTAAGGTTGGTCAGAAAGAAGGTCAATTTATATGGAGAAATTTCCTTGATGTCCATAAACTTCTTGAAGTGGATTGGTGCTGTCAAAAGCAGACGTCCCATTGTCAAAAAATAATAATCTATGATTTTGAAATTTCTTAAATGCCATATTCTATATATCTCTGAAATGCTTGTAGACTTGTCTATCTAAAATATATCTGATCTTGAAAACATATCTAATATGACTGAAAGTTTGAATGTAATATCTAACTACTAACTTCCATTTATTTATATCCTAATTACTTGGCAATAATAACTTTCCTGGACTAGCAATTTATATTACATTGTATAATAACTTGAACAAACAGGAATATATGTACAGTAACAAAATTCCAATTTTATACCAATATACACAATTTGTATAAAATATACAAAAAATCAAATGCAATGTAAAATATTTAAAGCTAGCAATTTCTTTTTTTAATGTAGATTCAATAATCTACCCTTATATCCTATCATATCTGTATTCCTTCTTTTCTTCTTTTTTTAAACTATATCCCTAAGTCAAATTTCTCTTGTTTAGCTTTTTTCTAACCATAACCAATAAAAATTTTTAACCATTTACCCTAAATAATGACAACCATCCATTACCAATTAAAAAACCAGAAGTCACCCACCCCACCTCTTGGGAATGGGGGTGTCATATTCTTAAATTTACTTCCTGCTGTCTGGGGAGGACAAGGGCATCTTTAGGGGATCCTGAAAAAAAAAGTGTTATTGATTGTCAAGTTCTGAAATATATAGCTGTATTATTTGTTATCCAGTCTTTGCATAACAGTAAAGTAGATGACTTGTCTTAGGTCCTGGTTAGAGAGGAATCTGTGAAGCTAGTTTATCTCAGCTAGCCACCTCAAAAATGTCCTGAGTAGTTTGTAGTCCAAATCTGATCTTTGATTGATGTTTGACTGTGGTGGAATGTTCTCTGTATGCTGTAAATAAAGGAACTGTTTTTTCCTAAGTGCAGCATGGTAGAAGTGGGTGAAGAATCAAAGGAGAGAGAGGTAGAAGGAGGGTGGAGTCAATTAGCAGTGCTGTTTCCAAAACTCTTGAATCTTGATCAAGAAGAAACAAAAAGCATCTTCTCCAGTGTGGCAGATGCAGGCATTATTGAAGAAGACCTAGAGGCATAGCTTTGTGGTCACAGGACCCTGCAAGAGGTGTGGCAAGATCCCATTGAAAACCCACTTAAACATTGCCTACCCTTTTTGTGTTGTAACAAAAAAACTTGGACAGCGTCAATGTGGGAGATGGTTCAATGCTCCAAAATTTGCCTTAAGGTTCAATTTTTTTTTATCAGTGAGTATTTATATAACCTCTTAATAAATATTAATTCTTTATATGATTAGTTAACAATAAATAATTTATGCAAAATCCCCCCCTAAAAAAAAGAAGGAGGGTGGAGTTAGCTAGTCACCATCCAAACCTCGAGAAGAAGAAATGTGTAAGAAATACAAGTCAGCCATGAGCTGGGACACGTGGCGTGTAGATTAGTAGATTAAAAGAAATGGGTTGAATTAATATGAAAGAGCAAGCTAGTAATGTGCTTGAGACATAAGCCAAACAGAATGGAATTAATATAAGCATCTGATTCATTTCTTTGGGGCATAAAAGCCGCCACAGACTAGGTCTAAACCTCTGACCCAAATGGGCCAGGAAACCCTCTACAGTATTTGATAACCTGGTGGCTTTGCTATAGCCGATGTGATATCCTCATAGTTGGGCCCCATCTTCCTTTGGATACTTCTAGTTTACAAATAGGCATTGTTATGGATCACTTCAGAAAACTGCTAAGATACTAAAACCCTCAAAAATATACAGAAAGCTAAATGTATACATTTTTATTCAGAATTGGATTAGCAACAATAGAATTATCCCTTCTTTTTAGTCATTCCTCTGTCCATTATAACATGGCTCTTCTGATATGATAAAGAGATTTTGCATTTTCCTTTAGCAGTATGCTTGGGTTTAGAGAAGGAGAGAGCCATACTCCAACTCCAAAGCCAGCTTTAATTTATAATTTAACTGGGACCTCAACTTATCTTGTAATTAAAGACAGAGGTTAAGAAGAAAGATTTTTACCACATAAAATATATTGGTACAAATAAATGCTATATTCTTTTGATTCTGAAATTTTCTTGATAGCCTCCCTTCTGTTGTAGATGTCCAAGGTATTTCAACTTCTTGAGGATGATTATTTCCAGTTTTCTGTAAAGTCAAACACAAAAACCTGCCCCAACCTTTGTTTTTTGCTTACAACTTAAAGAATTGTAGTGTGGGTAGATGAGCAATCAATTCTTATTTTCATGAACTTTCTCTGGTTCAAAGTGAGTTTTTATTAATTTTGATTGTACTCATAACTTTTCTTCACCTGAGGAAACAGAATCAAAACCCTTCCCCAAACCTAACTTTAGGGAGGTTTCCTTTCTAATTTTTATCAGTTTTTATTTATAGTTTTTCTTGTTTCTTTGTCACTTGTATAGGTTTTCTATTATCGAGAACAACAGGTTTTTATAATAGGCATTATGTTTTTTGATCACTTTAGGAAGGAGTTAGTTCTGACAAAATAGGAAAAGCCTGAAATGAATTCAATATGGGGGCTTTGGACATTTTGGAGCCTTTCAATGCCTCCCTTAGGGTGTTTCCTGAAGGAAAAAATGTTACCTTGTCTGTCCATTGTTGGCCAACATTCATTAGTGCAATTTCTACCTTTCCATATGTCCTGCATATTCCTGGAGGTAAGGGCTGTTCTCTTAGGATTATTCCTAGCAAAGACACTGTTTCTGGGGAACACTTTGATTACAATTACTTTGTATATGACCTTACCTTCCACAATTATAGAATTTAACATTTTGTCTTTTTCTTATACCTTTAGAAATGAACTTTCCTACCCAAATATCATCACCTTTATAAGAATCTGCATTAATTGTTTCACTAATCCAATCCTCTAAGGGTGCTGACCTTGCTTTTAGTGGTCTTCTTATTATTTTGCATTGTGTATTATTATTTTTAAATGCTAGGTATTTGATTATTATTTGCCTTGCTTCTGAATCTGTTACTATCCTATTTACTGCTGCAGATAATCACTGCAAAAACTTGAAAAGTTTCCTTTGGGTTTTGAATTATTTTTTTGAATGACTCAGTTTTCTTTCCTATGTCTTCTATCTGATCCCAACCATTTAGTGCTGCCATGCGGCATAAATCAATGGTGTATTCATCACCTAGGGATTGCCTTTCAATAGTAGAATATTCTCCTTCAACAAGAAGTTGGTCTTGGGAGACTTCTATTTCCTTGACTCTCTTTGTATTATTTTAGCCTTCATCTTCCACCATGTTTTTCAATATAAAAGTGGCTCTGGTTCCAAAACCACAGTAACCATGTCTAACCAGTCCTTGGGGGCGATCTGGAAGCAAGAAGACCATAAATTTAACATTTGTTTTACAAATGGTAAATGTGTTCCATATGTCACAATCACATCTTTAACCCTTTTTACTTTTAGCATGAGTACTAGAGTCCAATTATCTTCTCTAATATCTCTATCCTCATTGAATTATTTAATAGTTACTGGGTATGTTAGTATTGGCTGTCTGATAAACTTAGACTGTTTTTCTGTAGCTTTAGATGACCTTGCTGAAGTCTGTTCTTTATAGCATTCTATTTGTTTTTTTAATATCTTTGAGTTTCTTTGTATTAGACTTTTTAAAGACTTCTTTTATAGCATTCATATTAATTGACTTCTTCAATGATAAAACAGAAGTCAAACAAAAGATATTCGTAATAAATATTATAAGGATAATCCCATCTACTTCATTTTTCTTTTTCTTTACTAATTCTAACATCAAATCATCTAAAGAAAGATCACAGAAAGACCAAGTACCCTCTATTGTCATAAACAAATTCCCCCCCTTTTTAAAAAAAAAATCTGTTGTACTCACCAATCTAGTTGTCAGTGATAATTCAAATGGTTGTGAAGAGGGCAGCTACCTAGTGTGATAGCAGTCCAAGGCCGGATTGAGAAAGAGAAAGAACCTGCAACACAGCAGGAGAAAGAGGCTACCATCTGAAAAAACTTACCCAGATAGAAGTGAAACAGGAAGACATGTGGCCTGGTCTGTCTAAACTGGAGGCTTGCTGAACAGCCTAACCAGCCGATAATTACTCCTAAGGTCAAGTGTTGTTCTGGCTGGTAAAAGGCTTGTTTTTTGGTGGGAGAGTTCATGCCCCAAAATTGGACACCAAATGTAGTAACAAAAATTGAGGTTGTAAGAATATAAGACTCTTTCTTAATTGCTTCATGACCCAGAGGTGGTTCAGCTGAGGGATGTTTAGTTTCCGTGAGTTGGTAGGCTTTCCATGATTTTTGATGTTGTTGAACTCTAACATTAGGCCCTGAAGGTCCAATATGATGCAAGGGATTATTTCCATGTTTTTGTACCTGTTGATATTTGCTTTATGACCAATTATGTGGTCAGTTTTAGAGAAATTTGCATGAGGAGCTGAGAAATACATATATTCTTTTCCACTTGGGTAGAAACCGGTAAATATTGAGTAATCCATTTGCATTATAACCTCTATTGGACTCCTTAATTCTCTAGTGAAACTCTGGTTGACCTATCCAAGGGAGAAAGTGGGGTATTAATGTCTCCCGCTATTAGGGTGTGAGAATTGATGTGGGATTTGAACTTTAACAGTGTTTCTTTTACATAGGTAGGTGCCCTTATATTAGGGGCAAAAATATTCAGCATTGAAATCTTGTCTTGACCAATTTTTCTTGCAATGAATAAGTAATGTCCATCTTGGTCCCTTTAAATTGCTTTTATCTTAAAGTCTACTTTGTTAGATATTAGGATGGCAACCCCCGCTTGTTACTTAGGACCATTTGATTGGAAAATATTTTCCCAACACTTTATTCTAAGCCTCTGTCTGTCTTTGTGGTTAAGGTGGGTTTCTTGAATGCAGCAGAAGAATGACTTCTGTTCTTGTATCCATCTTGTTAGTATGTGTCTTTTTATAGGTGAGCAGAGTCCATTGATATTAAGCAATATTAATGACCACTGATTGATATTTCCCGCTATTTTTGGTGGTAGCCTGTATGTATTTACTTTCTCTGGTCTATTCTTATGTGGGATTATTGATTGTTTGTTGTTTCATGTGTGCATCTGGGATCCTTAGGTTGGAGTTTTCCCTTTAATGCTTTCTGGAGGGCCAGTTCGGCAGATACATATTTTTCAGTCTGACTTTGTCAGGGAATATCTTGTTTACTTCATCTATGATGATTGATAATTTTCCTGGGTAGAATAGTCTAGGTTAGCAGGCATGCTCTTTCAGTGTCTGTATAACTTCTGATCAAGCCCTTCTTTCTTTCATCATTTCCATTGAATAGTGAGGAGTTATACTGATGTGTCTGCCTTTATAAGTAAGTTGGCCCTTTCCTTTCTCAGCTCTTAAAATTTTTTCTTTGTTCTGTATGTTTTGTGGATTGATTATTGATTATTATGTGGCGATCAGAATTTTCGGGGAGTCATATCTACTTGGTGTTCTGTAAGCTTCTTGTATCATTATAGGCATTTCCTCCTTTAAGTTAGGAAAGTTTTCTTTTCCTTTGAGATTGTATTCTTCTCCTTCTTCTATTCCTATTATTCACAAGTTAGATCTTTTCATGGTCCCAGGTTTCCTGAACATATTGTTGTATGGCTTTTTTTATTTTAGTATTTTCTTTGACTGATGTATCTATTTTCACTACTGAATCTTCTACTGCAGAGATGCTTCCTTCCATCTCTTGGATTCTGTTGGTTATTATTCCTGTATCTGTAGTTCCAGCTCTTTCCTTCATATTTTCTATTTCCATCTTTGCCTCATTTTGTGCCTTTTTATTACTTGTATTTCAGTTTTTAGTTCCTGGAATGTGTAATTTTTTTGGTTTACCTTTTCTTGGTTATCTTTTAAGGATTTGTTCATCGCTTCCAAATTTTGTTTATATTTTATTCTATTTCTTTAAGGGAAAGATTTAAATCCTCTTTGAAGGCTTAAATAATCTTCATAAAGTTGGTTTTGGTGTTGTTTCCTTCTGTTTCTTCTTCATTGCTTTGCTCAGGGCTTGAAGTTGTAGAACCACCAGTTTCTTCTGGAGTTGCCTTGTTGTTCTTTATATTATCATCTGTATTTTTTCACTGTTGACTGCCCATGGCTTCAGTGGTTTACAATTAGGACATTCTTAGTCAGTTGTGCCAAGACAACTTGTGTGTCTCCTCTCTCCTCTGAGCAAGGATTCAGCTGGGTCTCTGCCTCTGCTCTAGAAAGGTGTATTAAATTCAAAGACTCAGTTGTTCTCTGATGACACAGTTTGTCCTGGAGGCAGGAGGAGGCCATACAAGGTCCTCTCTTTTAGGTGTGGCTAGACAGCAACCACTTCCTAAATATAATACCAGTGGCACAAACACTAAGAACAACAATCAATAAGTGGAACCTCCTAAAACTGAAAAGCTTCTGTAAAGGCCAGGACATTGTAAATAAGACAAAATAATAGCCTACAGAATGGGAAAAAATTTTCACCAACCCTACAAGTGATAGAGGACTCATCTCAAAATTATATAAAGAACTCAAGAAACTAGAGCTCAAAACCTTGAATAACCCAATCATAAAATGGAGTTCAGAACTAAAAAGGGAATTCTCAGCAGAAGAATTACAAATGACCAAAAGGCACTTGAAAGAGTGCTCAACATCTTTAGCCATCATAGAAACACAAATCAAAACAACTTTGAGATACCACCTGACACCTGTCAGATTGGCTAAGAAAAAAGACACTGATGATAGCCTATACTGGAGAGTTTGTGGAACAAGGGGAACACTCTTTCATTGTTGGTAGTATTATAAGCTTGTTCAGCCACTCTGGACTGTAGTATGGTAGTTTATCAGAAAACTGGGAATCAATCTCCCCAAAGATCCAGCAGTACCACTTCTGGGTGTATACCCTAAAGACACACATTCACACTTTAAAGACATTGACTCAATTATGTTCATAGCAGCATTATTTGTAATCAGAAGAACTCAGAAACAACCTAGATGCCCCTCATCTAAAGAATGGATGAACAAACTGTGGTACATCTACACAATGGAGTACTACTCAGCAGTAAGAAAAATTGATATCCTAAAATTTGCAGGCAAATGGATGGATTTGGAAAATACCCTTGTGAGCAAGGTATCTCAAACACAGAAAGATAAGCAGGGGATGTGCTCACACATTAGTGGACTCTAAAAAAAGCAAAAAAGCAAAGCACGCCCAAGCTGGAAACCACAATCACCGAACAGCTTGGGATCTGAAATGCCTTGGACTGACACCTTGGATCCCACTCCCTCAAGGGAAACACCAGACTCAGTCTTGATGTTTGGGTGAGGAAACTGGATCTCCCAGGAGTGGATGCTGAACTGAGCAATATTGAGCGCTTGAGACCTCCTGCCAAGGTACATTGTGGTTTCATTTTGTAGTTACATTCTAGAAAGTCTTTCATTTCTTTCTTGGTTTCTTCCTTGAATCAGAAGTGGTTCAGTTGAGTGATATTAAATGTCTATGAGTTGGTAGGCTTTTTGTGATTTTTTGATATTGTTGAACTCTAACTTTAGGCCATTGTGGTCTATTATGATACAAAGATTTTTTTCCATTTTTTCTATTTATTGATATTTGCTCTATGACCAAGTATATGGTCAATTTTAGAGAAAGTTTCATGTGGTACTGAGAAATATGTATATTCCTTTGTGTTTGGTGGAAACTTCTTTAAATGTCTATTAAATCCTTTTGCATCATAACCTCTGATACATTTCTTATTTCTCTGTCAAGTCTGTCTGATTGACCTTTCCAAGGGTGAAAATGGGGTATTTAAATCTCCCACTATTAAAGTGTGACATTTGATGTGGGGTTTAAGCTTTAGTAGTATTTCTTTCACCTATGAAGGTCACCTTATATAAGTGAAATAAGTGTTCAAAATTGATATCTGATCTTAATTTATTTTTCCTGAGATAAATAAGTAATGTCCATCCTGCTCTTTTTGCATTTATTTTAGTTTGAAGTGTACTTTGTTTAATATTAGTGTGGCAACACCAGTTTGTTTCTTGGGGCCATTGGAGAGGAAAACTTTACTCTGTCAATAGTGACATGTTTATGTGATTCTGGAATAGGGTTAAAATGTTCTAAAATAGGTCCAGAGCAGAGTCAGAGGTGATCAGGTTCCAGCAGCTGTATCACCCATCAGCAGAGACCCTCTTTGGGACCAAGGTAAATCCTTAGGTTCTGATCCCAGACTTTCCCTAGCAGACAGGAGTTAGGCTTTAGCTGTGAGGGGCTCCTACAGTAACCCCTAAAAGAGGAGATTTTGGATGGCAGGAGCCTGCCTCCTGGGCAACCTGCATCATCAGAGGACTGAGGCCTTTGAAATTCAGACCCCTGTCCAGAGCAGAGTCAGTGATAAAGCAAACACCTGCTCAGAAAACACAAGTGAGACACAAGCCCTCTTACAGCAACTGACTAGGAACAGCCTATTTGTGAACCACTGAAGCCATGGGCCTATACCAATGTAAAAATACATATAACAATATGAAGAATAACAAGGCAACACCAGAAGAAACTGGTGGTTCTAAAACTTCAAGATCTGAAGAGAGCAATGAAGAAGAAACAGAATGAAACAACAGCAAAAACACCTTTATGAAGATAATTGAAACTTTCAAAGAAGATATAAAACATTCACTTAAAGAAATAGAAAAAAATACAAACAACAAATTGGAAGAGATGAACAACTCCTTGAAAGAAAACCAAGAAAAGGTAAACCAAAAAATTAAAGAAACATTCCAGGAACTAAAAACTGAAGTAGAAGCAATAAAAAAGACACAAAATGTGGCAAAGGCAGAAATAGAGAATCTGAAAAAGGGAGCCAGAACTGCAGATACAAGCATAACCAACATAATCCAAGAGATGGAAGATACAATCTCTAGACTGGAAGACTCAGTAGCATAAATAGATACATCAGTCAAAGACAATACTAAAACCAAAGAGCTATGATACAAACTGTTCAGGAAATTTGGGATATCATAAAAAGACCAAACCTGACAATAATAGGAATGGAAGGAGAATAATATCATCTTGAAGGCACAAAACAATGTATTCAATAAAATCATAGAAGAAAACTTTTTCAACCTAAAGAAGGAAATGCCTATAAAGATACAAGAAGTTTACAGAACACCAAATAGATATGACCCCCCAAAAATGTCTGCTCACCACACAATAATCAAGCCACCAAACATACAGAACAAAGAAAAAATTTTAAGAGCTGCAAAAGAAAAGGGCCAACTTACCTGTAAAGGTAGACCCATCAGAATAACTCCTCACTATTCAATAGAAATAATGAAAGCAAGAAGGTCTTGGTCAGAAGTTATACAGACACTAAAAAAGCATGGCTGCCAACATAGGCTACTATATCCAACAAAACTATCAATCACCATAGATGGAGTAAACAAGATATACCATGACAAAGTCTGATGGAAACAATACCTATCTACCAATATGCCCCCCCCAGAAAGCATTAAAGGGAAAACCCCAACCTAGGGATCCCAGATATACCCATGAAACCACAAACAATCAATCATCCCACAGAAGGAAAGCCCAGAGAAAGGAAATACATACAAGCTACTACCAAAAGTGACAAGAAGTATCAATCAGTGGTCACTAATATCCCTTAATATAAAGGGACACAATTCACCTATAAAAAGACACACACTAACAAGATGGATATAAGAACAGTAGCCATTCTTCTGCTGCATACAAGAAACACACCACAACCACAAAGACACAGACTCACAGTAAAGAGTTGACAAAAGATTTTCCAATCAAATGGCCCTAAGAAACAAGCTGGTATCGCCATCCTAATATCTAACAAAGTAGACTTCAAACTAAAATCAATTAAAAGAGACTAAGATGGATATTACTTATTCACCCCAAGAAAAATTAGTCAAGAGGAGATTTCAAACATGAATATTTATGCCCCTAATATAACGGCAACTATCTATGTAAAAGAAACATTACTAAAGCACAAATTCCAAATCAGTTCACACACCCTAATAGTGGGAGATTTCAATATCCCACTTTTACCATTGGATGGGTAACCAGACAGAGACTGGACAGAATAATAAGGCATCAACAGAGGTTATGATGTAAAAGAATTTAATAGATATCTACAGAAGCTTCCACCCAAAGGCAAAGGAACATACATATTTCTCAGCACCACATGAACTTTCTCTAAAATTGACCACATACTTGGTCATAAAGCAAATATCAATATCTTTCTTGGTTTATGATACTTTGCTCAGGAGGATATTCTCCAAATTCATCTGTTTTCATGTAAATTTTAGGATATCATTTTTTTTCTCACTGATGAGTAGTACTCCATTGTGTAGATGTACCACAATTTGTTAATCTACTCATAAGATGAGGGGCATCTAGGTTGTTTCTAGGTTCGTGCTTTTACAAACAATGCTGCTATGAACATAGTTGAGCTAATGATTTGGGGTGCAAATGTGCATTTTTAAGGTATAAGCCCAATAGTAGTATTGCTGGATCCTTGGGGAGATTAATTCCCGGTTTTCTTAAAACTACTATACCTCATTCCAGAGTGGCTGAAAAAGCTGACACTCACACCAGCAATGCTATTGTCATTTAGTATTTATTAACTAAGTTTTTATTTTTCATTATCCACCCACACCTTATTGAAAATACTGTTGTTCATGATTGTGGTTTTATTTATAAGTATTCTTTGAATATTAAAGATTGTTTTCTTCAAATGTATTGAAAATGCTTCCTTCCCAACTAGATTTAAATTTCAATTATGAGAATTTAGCTAAAAATCACTTTTCTGTCAGCAGATTTATTGATTTTTATTAGTTTCTTGGTATGCTTCTAAAGCTTAGACCCATAGCATGTAAAGTAAGACCTACATTAAGATGATACAATAACTTACATTTAAATATGCATTCTACGTTGAATTTATTTGAGGGTATTGTAGGGAAATAATCAAGCTTGCCAGTAAATACTTGGGCATTTTTGCTAAGAAAGACTTGCAGTGAGGTCAAGCTCTACCACATCAAGACCTGAACAGAGCAATGAAGAGGAAACATAAGGAAACAACATTAAAAACAATTTTATTAAGATTATAAAAGCCCTAAAGGAGGATATAAAAATTTCCTTAAAGAAATATTAGAACATACCAATAAAAAATTGGAAGAGATAAACAAATCCTTGAAAGAAAACCAACAAATGAAAGAAACCTTCCAGGAACTAAAAATTGAATTAGAAACAATAAAGAAGGCACAAAACGAGGCAAAGGAGGAAATAGAAACTCTGAAGAAACTATCTGGAACTACAGATAGAAGTATAACCAACAGAATCCAAGAGATGCAAGAGAGAATCTCAGGAGTGACTCATGCTAGAAATAGATAAGTCACTCAAAGAAAACACTAAAACTAAAAAAGGAATAACAAAACATTCAGGAAATTCGGGACACCATGAAAAGGCCTAACCTAAGAATAATAAGAATAGAAGAAAGAGAAGAATACCAGCTCAAAGTTACAGATAATGTATTCAATAAAATTATAGAAGAAAACTTTCCCAGACAAAATAGGGAAATGACTATAAAGATACAAGAAGCTTTCAGATTAATATTTTATTATACTTTTTTTACAGTATATATTTCTTTCATTAACAGTTTGTGAGCTATAATGTTAAAGTTTTATGCTCAAGATCTAACAAATATTCATCATCTATACTCCTATTCTACTATTTCTAACTGCCATCATCTGTTATCTACATTATTAACTGAAACATCTTAGGTAAGGATGGCTTTCTCCCATGTTTGTCTTGTATAGTCTTTTTTCAAAATTAAAACTTTAGTGATCATTTTAAATCTCACAAAAACCACAACTTAAATCATGTTTTCTTTTCTCTAAAATCACTGGCAGTATTGAGAATGCAATGTATCATAACTCTAATGTAAGTAGTGTTTTGACAAATATTCAACCAACATTTCTATATATAAAATTGTATGTGTGACACTTACATGAACACATAGATGATCATCTGTACATATTTATATAAACTTTACACTGTCTTATTTTATAAATCCTAGAGCTCATTATGTACAATCTGCTATATCACAATGAGTTTGAGACTATGTTGTTCTACATAGAGAATTTTAGACCAGTCAAACTATAAGTACATAAGGAGTGGGGAATTAAAATGGACCTACCCTGTAAGTGGATAACAATGTCCATACCAGGTGCCACAGGATATCAAAAAGCCACAAAATAAGTTACTGTATTTTGATTGGCTGAGCAATGAGGTCTTATACATTATAGCACTGAAAGCCCAATGAAGATAAGGCTATACATGGAAAAGGCACTTTTCCCATTCCATAATTGTTACCTAATGAAATTCCTTTTGCCAATGAGTAGCTCATATCACAATTAATTCTTTGTGAAATGTCAACATCAAGATATCTATAGTGAACATTTTGTAAATTATTGAAACATGTTAATTCAAAATACTACAACAAATAATAAAATATTATAAATAATAAAATAATACCTAACCCAATATGTCTTAAATAAGAACTAAACACTTAGTGAAAATAAATTGAGAACATACTAAAACAGTAAATTTTATTTATAATATACCATTGTCAGGAATCAAAAATGTTAATAATCTTTGTATATGTGTTAACTTGTGAACTCTTCACAATAAATTATTGATCCAAATATTATTATAATCTATACAGTATAGTCATAGATAAAAATACTCCAATTCTAATAGATTTTCTGCTCAAGAACATTGAGAATAAAAATAATACAGTAGTATCATCAAAGTTTGTGTGATTTCAATGTCTGGATTGTAATGCTTAGTATTACCTGTCAGGAAATTGTGTTTTGATTCATTTCCCTTTTAGCTCTTATTTCATCTTATTTTACTGCACTATTTGATTACTTCAGGGGACACTGAGCAGTAACAGTGCACTGATTACTTATATCCTAGATGTCTCTTTGTATCTTGCTTGTTTTACTTCTCTTTTCAAAATATATACTCACCATTCATTAATACTTACAATAAATTCTTAAATTGCCTGAACCTATTTCAAACTAAAAGCATTGCATTCATAGACAATTGTGAACAGTAACACTCAAAATTATGTCCAGAAACATTAAAACATTATTTCATCACACCCCCAAAAACATTTGCAACATTTTAATGCACAATGAACAACACATTTTATTTATTATCTTTGTCTACTTACCTGACAATCTGTCTTGACCAAATAATCTCCTAAGTATAAAGCAATTCTTGCCTGTCTGTAGCTGATAAATACTATTGGTGTAGTATATTATACAAACTCTGTAAGTCACCACTAGTAAAACACACCAGTCATCTAAAAAAAGCACTATATATATAAATATAATAGGTATAATATTTATCTGTAATATTTTACCTATTACACAAATAGCATGACTATTTTGTAAATATAAGACATTAAAATGTTTTTTTAATTGGCATAGAATACCAATACTTACATAAGCAATACCATGTAACATTTCAAGGCATTTATAAAATATGAGAAATTTCTTCTTTGTAATATATGTGAATATTAATGAGTTGACAGGAATGGCCTCCAAATGTTTCATAGTTCTCTAAAATCATAAAATCATATGTGTAGTTCAAGTGAGCTCAAAGAAAATACTATGAAAATAAGGATCAGGTTTTTATATTAGTTTCAGAGTTAGTAGTTATGCTGACTAAACAGATAGAGTTTTGACCTATAGAATTAAATAGTATATATGATGAAAAAGAGTTGTAGAGATGAGAGGGGGTGTAAAGGCGATTTACAAGAAGTCGACAGCCAGTATCAAACTTCATGGAGAAAAACACAAAGAAATCCCACTAAAGTCAGGAACTAGACAAGGATGTCCTCTCTCCCCTTATCTAGTCAATATAGTTCTCGAAGTCTTAGCTAAAGCAATAAGGCAACGAAAAGAGATTAAAGGCATAAAAATTGGAAAAGAAGAAGTGCAGCTATCTCTATTTGCAGATGATATGATTGTATACATAAGTGACCCACAAAATTCTTCCAAAGAACTGCTTCAGCTGATAAACACCTTCAGCAATGTAGCAGGATACAAGATAAACTCAAAGAAATCAGTAGCCCTTCTATACGCTAAAGATAGAAGAGCTGAAAAAGAAATAAGGGAAACATTACCCTTCATATCAGCGGCAAATAGTATTAAATACCTTGGAGTAACTATAACCAAAGAAGTAACAGACCTATTTGACAAAAATTTTAAATCATTGAAGAAAGAAATTGAAGAGGATATCAGAAAATGGAAAGCTCTCCCATGTTCCTGGATTGGTAGGATCAACGTAGTAAAAATGGCAATTCTACCAAAGGCAATCTACAGATTCAATGCACTGCCTATCAAAATCCCAACACAATATTTTTTGGACCTTGAAAGAACAATACTCAATTTCATTTGGAATAACAGGAAAGTCAGGATTGACAAAATAATTTTATTCAACAAAAGAACCTCAGGAGGTATCACTATCCGTGACTTCAAGCTATACTATAGAGCTACAGTAATAAAAACAGCCTGGTACTGGCATAAAAACAGACTTATGGACCAATGGAATAGAATTGAGGATCCAGACATTAACACAAAAACCTATGAACACCTGATTTTTAACAAAGAGGCCCAAAACATTCAATGGAAAAAAGATAGTATATTTAACAAATGGTGTTGGCATAACTGGAAGGAAGTGTGTAGAAAAATGCAAATAGATCCGAGCCTGTCACCCTGCACAAAACTCAAATTCAAGTGGATCAAAGACCTCAACTTAACCCCAACCACTTTGAACTTGTTAGAAAAGAAAGTGGGAAATACACTTCTACAAATTGGCACAGGCCACCCCTTCCTAAATATAACACCAGTGGCACAGGCACTAAGACCAACAATCAGTAAGTGGGATCTCCTGAAGCTGGGAAGCTTCTGCAAAGCCAAGGACACTGTCAATAGGACAAAATGCCAGCCTACAGAATGGGAAAAGATTTTCACCAACCCTACAAGTGACAGAGGACTGATCTCTAAGGTATATAAAGAGCACAAGAATTTAGATCCCAAAACCTTGAATAACCCTATCAAAAAATGGGGTTCAGATCTGAAAAGGGAATTCTCAGCAGAGGAACTACGAATGGCTGAAAGGCACCTGAAAAAGTGCTCTTCATCTTTAGCCATCAGAGAA